>SKCR01028369.1:0-118942 GCA_019454045.1 Zanthoxylum bungeanum
CGGTCGTCGGACTATCCGAATACGTAAGTACCTCGTACCACGTTTATACCGATTTACAAGACAAGGTTGGCTTCTAGCAAAGCGCCCATGCCTACCCAATTCTCCAGAAATATTCTTATAGAATATGTAATCTATATCAAGCGTAGATACCGTAGTATTGAGTATTTCTGTCCAGTATCGGACGATCACGTGCAAGGCTGGGGCTGGAATTGTGTCTGCCCCGTACGAAGCATATATCGGATGTCTGGTAACTTAGTCTCTATAATCGGATATACATGACCTAGTCATAATTCCCGATAGCTCGAGCATTTAAGAGAACGAGTTTCGTATCCTAGTGACCGTCATCTCCACTATGACTGGAGTGATACTTCCGTCTTGACATCACACCCAACCATTACGATTCCCATATACCCAGTATCGACGTACACAGAACCTGTTAAAGCCCTGGACGACCTCAACTAAAGCAATTGATTGTCGTAAGTATTAGCGGTGCAAGTCTCAAGTTAAGACCAAATACAACCTACCCTGATTGCAACTCCCATAGACATATAGTCATATTACCAATGGGATTCCTCGGGGTCTATCCAGAGCGAAGCTGTTTCCCGTACCATCGGTGAAACACAACCTCCTATTACACTTGCTGAGTATCCTATACCCAAATATATGAGAACTATGTTGTTCGACCCTCACAACGCGCACAAGTGCAATACTAGTCTTTTACGTATTTATCGATGTTCAATCTCGATAATACTCTGACTAGGGGTATTTAATGATTTATCCTATGTGAACTGATACTGTCTCATATCATTCTCCGTCCAGGAATAAATCATAGGGACCTCTCATCATTTATATATCTAAGTGATCTAATCACAAATGATAAGAGTGCAATCTCCTTTGTCACATAGTTAATTTGTACAACAACATAATGATGTGTACAAATAGTGACGCTATGGGTCATAATTATCCAACAGAGCAATAATTAAATTATTCTCTTATGAGATTTATAAGTACTATACTTTGGTTACCCTTGGATAACCTACAATCAGACACTTATCCAATCTGGGTTCTTGTTTGGTATCATCCAAACATATGCCTAGCATTCCCAAATCTTCAGGAATGAGAAAACTTTGTTTCTATCCTGTTCATATCTAATATGAAGTCTGTCTAACAGATTTTCATGGAACCTTATTCAAAATAATTTTGCACTGTTAAATACCTATCCCTTTGAAGGAAAATGGTAGCTCAGAGTGACTCATGATTAACCTTATCATGTCCAACAAAATTTGGTTTCACCGTTCAGACACACTGTCAGACTGACGTGTTCCGGGAGGAGTCCTCATTGAAAAAATACTATACTCTTTCAGGTATTTGAGAAATTTATCGCTTAAGTATTTTCCATTACGGTCGTCTTACCGTGTGACAGTATAATATTTTAGCCGATCTTTCTGTCTACTTCGTGTTGAAACTGTAAAAGTTTCTGATTCGTGCTTTCTGAAAAACACATAATCATAACGTGATGCCACATCCATAAAGGTCACGAAATATTCATATCCACCTCTAGCCTAGCTAGATATGGGCCCACTTACGTCACTATGTACGACGGCTAACAGATCGGTGATAAATACACTTTTACCAAGTAAAAAGTGTTTTAGGCACTTTGCCCAATAAACTAGATTCGTAGACTTCATTTGAATAGAATCAAATTCATCCTAGTATCCACTCTTCAAAAGTATGGATATACGAGTCTTGTTTAATTGTGTCCCAAATAACAATGCCATATATAAGTCTCATCTGATTAAATCAGTTTGAGCTATTTGTTTGTTATGTTATACGTTTGAGATTTATTTATATTCAAAATATAAATATTGTTATTCAATCTAATGTGTTTATCTCAATATTATCTTTATAAAATAAAATAATTTAGTGTTCTAGAATATAAAGGTATATCCGTAACGGATTATACTCAATATAGAGATAATATTTCTAGTCAAACTAGTTCATTGTAACAGTTTCCTAATTTAAGTACACACCCGAAGGTTAGTTCCTAAACTTAGGTTTCTACGGTTAAAACAACGACTTTCGTCCCATTTTTCAGTTCGTAGATAATCTCATCTGAAGTCAGTATCCTTCTTATAAGCAGATTCTGCCTATCAGTACATATTTATGTACCACTATTTAGTATCTAAAATCCAATTTTAATACTAGTAGTGAACATGTTTATAACAAACATATTTGAAGTCAGAGCCTTGCCCGTCTTCAATTCCTTCACGTCTGCCTTATTCATACGGAAGTCACTCTTCAGTGACCCCGTTTGCCACATTCTTAGCAGACATCTTGGGATATGTCATTTGTCTTCCTATAAGACTGTGATGATTTTTCCTTTGCCCATTTTCACACCCCAGAAGCCTTCGGCCAAGCCTTGGCCTTCTAGAATGTCAAAGTAAGATGCGCCTTGCGCTTCTTGCCTTATTGCAAACTTTGGCTTTGTCTCCTTGAGCATAGCCTTTAACTCTCCAAGAGTTTACTATTGCAATTAGTTCTTCTAAGATATAAGAATAGATCTATGAAGATCCTTCAATTTCAATATCATACTATAAGAATCTAATCCTCAGTTCTGATTAAGAAATTAAGGAGTCTATACGGCAAGCTTATGGATTAAGCACTAAAGTTATCATCACATGAATATTCCAAATATCATGTTCTACTATTTGCTTAACTATGGGCTTAGGCCCAAGACGTCACTTTTATCAAATAAAGTAACTTCTCGGTTTTCGGGACTATCTTGATTCATTATTCCCAATTTGAAAATTAAAGTCGTTTAAATACATTTTCACCCAGGATTATGTTTTTAAACACTAATCTTTCAATTATCTTGATTTTAATAGTTCAACTATTTAATCAACGATTTTTAGGTACTATTTATTATAATGATTACTATAGTCTAACTATATAATCAACTACAATTTAATTGATTAAATTCAATTACATTGCAATTATAAAATCAACTATTAATTGAAATAGTTTGAATACAGTCCAACTGTTTAATTAAAACAACGATTAAATATTAGTCCAACTAATATATTAATTTAATTGACGAGAAATTGAAATGAGCGCATATGGCAACTAACTAAACGAAATTACAAATTTAATACTTGCCTCCCACTATTTTTCACCGAGTCTCTAACCCTCTGTTGAGTACTCGGGAAACCTTGTTTCCTAGTGGGCTAGAATCCCGTTAAATAACACACAATCTTGACTTTGGCCAACAAATTGTGTGATAATTAACTAGGTAGATCTCTAAGATCAATTGGATCTCATCCAATTCCTAGATCCAGTAGGTGGACATCCAAGTTCGAAATATATATCTTATATATGCCAATATATCCAATATATTCCCTAACCCTTTTTCCTCTGAATCAACTAAGCCTTGGCTTTGGCACAACAAACTTAATGATCCCAGTTAAGCGGAACCCATTGACCTTGGAAAGCTTCGCAATCGATATCGATGGACAAGAAGTGATCTTGACTTTGGCCAACAAATCACAACTTGGACAAGAGACCGATATGGAACAAAGCCTTCATGATTCAAACACATCAGCGACGGACAAAGGTCTTGACTTTGGCCAACAAACCAGTGCCAGTCTTGGATCTTGAGTAAGAATCACTCAATGGAAGGAAAAACGCTTAATATGTTTTGAGGGTAATTCGCGTAAATTGGCAACCAATTTATTATCTTTGTTAAGGTCTCATCATCATACACCCTTAAATATGCATTCTAAAAACATAATAAGAGGCGTATAAATAAAATAATAATGATATGCAGATGGATACTTAAACACATTGTTCCTAGAACAAATCTCTCCATTTCCACTCTCCCGCTAGCATAAGTATTACTTCTACCCGATTACATAACACTTCTAAAGAAACCTCATTTACATTGAGGGGAATAGGTGAGAAGAGAAATACAAAAAGTAAGGAGGTAATAG
Source organism: Zanthoxylum bungeanum (assembly GCA_019454045.1). Taxonomy (NCBI): domain Eukaryota; kingdom Viridiplantae; phylum Streptophyta; class Magnoliopsida; order Sapindales; family Rutaceae; genus Zanthoxylum; species Zanthoxylum bungeanum. Next base: position 3,987 of record SKCR01028369.1, read on the forward strand.
GTTGGACACGCAGGTCTAATTAATAAATTCTAAATTTATTACAACAATTTCCATACATTATTCATGTATCGCATTCATGTATTCACACAAGAATGTTATCAATCAATCTAATCCAATTAATTAATCTGAATATTAATGACCATCCAATGTTCAAACAACAATTTGATTTTGAGCGAGTCAAACTCGTTTTACGAATAAGTACTTAAAGTACGAATTCTTGAATTATACTAAACTACAACATTAAATCCAATTTAATTTGTATTTAATACTAATTCATTTATTTAATTTCAAATTAAATAACTACACTTTATAATGAGCCTTTGCGACTTAGATTCCAAATCTAATCTTAACGGGTCTCAAAGCCTAATTAACATCAATGTCGTTTAATTAAAGTCTAATGGGCTTTCAATTAATTTCTTAAGGTATGAGCTTCGGCAACCAAAGCCCAATCAAGGAATAACCCCATAAGCCTAGAAATCAATTTCGGCCCATTAGGCCCAATTAAACTTTAAAGGTCCAAACGTCATATTTAGACTTTATGGTTATGGTTTTGGGCCCAATTGGATTCAACCAATTTGCCTAAACCAAACTTGGTCCAACCAAGCCCATTAAGCCCAATTACAACTTTACAAGCCCAATTCCAAATTTGGCCAAACATAATTAAATTACCAAAATTCCAATTTCATAATTCAATTAACCAAAGTGTATTGTCATAATTAATTAACCAAATTAACATTTCCAAAATACTAATTCACTCAATTAATTATGCTCATTATCATCAACACTTGTCCAATAAATTTGAATCAAAATCAATCATTTCCCATGCTTATAGTCTCATGGCAATTTAGGGTTTTTATGTTCGATTCCGAATTCAATCCGATTAAATCCTAAATCAACATTACCCAAATGATTCCAACTCATCCAATGATCAAAATCAAAAAATACCATGACTTAGGGCAATACTAAACATTCGGCCAAGCTAATGTTTTTGGGGAAAAATGATCCAATCCAATTTTCATCAAATTGATCATGCATAACACCATGTTATCATAATTTAAGCATACTCAAACAATAAATTTCACTCAAATATGCTCAAATCAATTTTTCCCAATTTTACCCTAAATTAAGTTTCATGCTCAAAATGGCTCTGATATCATTGTTGGGTTTCTATAAGGTCCCAAGGATCAATTTAAGCAATGAAACACATGTGCGAATACTCAAAGAAGTTACGGAATACTTATAATGATCGGTTGAGCGATGCGATGAACTAAAAACTTCAAGATTTTCCCTCCTAGGGCTCACGGTAGTGGGCGGTTTTTGTCCTCCAAAATTTTCGGCCATGGTGATCCATTAAGCTCCAAGATTTGTATTATGATTCCATGCACACGGGTGGGTTTCCCTATCACCTTCGCAAGACTCCTAAAGCGTGCTAGCACTCCGTAATTTTTGCCACAAAAAACACTATGCTTCTCCTTCCTCTCACGGTGAAACCAGAAAAAGAAGAAGAAGAAAATGCCCCTTGGGCGTGAGAGTGGGAGAGGAAAAAGAGAAGAGAAAATGTGTTGTGTGTATTAGTTAATTAATTTCCAAAATCAATTAAACATATACCATTTTGCAATTTCAAAAAGTCAAAGGCAAAAGACAATTATTGCCTTCCAACTACCATATCAACTATTCACTTCAAAAGTGACTAGACACCATACCACTCAAAGTGACAAGTGATTTGACATCACATCATTCAAAGTGACAAGTGATTTGACGCTTGATGTGACTAGTGATTTGACGCTTGATGTGACTTGTGGGCCGCACTTGAATTCGCAATGCGAGTACACCTGCAAACACTCCCGGGCTCGAGTTCGCTAATTCTAAATTAATGAATTTTCCGTTGCGACGTAATTAAATAATTATGCCTAGCAAAATCATTATTCACATCGCTAACGAATTAATTCTAAATTAACTCATTTGCCCCGAATTAAAATGTAATTTTAATTCCGCGTTGAAATCCAATTTCGTATAATATATCGAATATATTAATATATCGATTAATTCCAAATTAATTATTCTCTCTCTTTCTTTAAATAATATTTTATCCTAGATAAAATATCTCCGTAATTAATCCAGATTAATTTTTCTCTCATCTAATTAATCCCAGATTAATAATGTGCGAGTCATACGTTATCGGTGAATCTTCGGGAAGCAACCCATGAGATCCCCGGATATGTTGGCAGTAAATCCGGTTATCGGACTATCTGAATACGTACGTACCTAGTACTATATTTTTTCCAATTTACAAGACAAGGTTGGCTAGCAACGCGCCATGTCCACCCAATTCTCCAGAAATATCCTTACAGGAATATGTTATCTATATCATGCGTAGTATATGTAGTATTTTGTATTCTGATCCAGTATCGGATGGTCACGTGCAAGGCCTGGGGCTGGAATTGTGTCTGCCCCGTACGAAGCATATATCAAATTTCTATGACCTAGTCATATTATCCCGATGACTGCATTACATAAGAGTACTAATTCAGTATCCTACGTGATCATCATCTCCACTATAACTGAAGTGATACTTCCATCTCGACATCACACCCAATACACTACGATTCTCAATATATCCAGAAGAGGCGTACACAGAACCGGTTAAAGCCCTGGACAACCAAAACCAAAGTATATTGATTGTCGCAAGTATTAGCGGTGCAAGTCTCAGGTTAAGACCAAATACACCTACCCTGATTCGGACTTCCATAGACACATAGGTCGTTTATGTTCTTTACGAATTTGGGGGTGTCCGAACTGCGTACATATAAGCTAGACTTACATGACAAGTGTGTCTGGACTTAGAGAGTCCCACAATATAAAATATACTAGTTAAGCAAGCCGATAATATTTGATATTATAATTATCAATCAAAGTAATTAAATGTTGTTAGATATTATTAATTATTTACTTTGACCCAATTGGATTAATCAAAAATCACACAAGGTGATAGGTGTATTTGGAGGATATTTTGGTAATTATATAAAATATAATAATAGGTGTATTTAGCTTGATTTATTTGGATTAAATCAAAGTGGTAGACAATGAACTAATCAACTGGTCAAACTTTGTCTAAATTTAATTGGATTAATTCAAAGTGGTAGACAAATGTGATTAGTCACACCTAATTATGCATATTTGGAGAAATTGGATTAAGCCCACCTAAAAGTTAATAAAATTTTTATTAATTAAAAATTACATAAGCTTCATTAAAAAAGGCAAGCTTGAGCAAGTTTTTAAGAAAGCAAGTATTAACCCAAAACATAAGAAAAATTAGTCTAAAGAAGTGTTTAGAGAAGCTTTGTAAGTTCTTTACATTTTTCAACAAGGAGGAGAATATTAGATATTTGGTTCAAGTTTACTAGGTAAGTTTGATATTCTATAATAAATTATGTTTTTGTATTTGATACATAATAATATAGCTTGAAGTTGAAATTGGGCTAAAGAATATATATGGATGCATTGGAAGCATAAACACAATATGCTTGTGATTATGTCAAAATGTTCATGTTGGACATGAACATAAAATTAGAGTTTGAAACTCTAGATATAGCTTGAAGCTATGGCTACCATTATAGAATCCTTTAACCATATTTGAGTGACCTATAATTTTTCATGAGTCACTTCATTGTGAGATTTTTGTTTGGTTTGTACTTTAGATTCAAAATTTATGCATGTATGTATTTTGAATAAATTTATGTTTTGTAAAAATATTTGATATTTTGAAAAAGATGATTATATTTTTTTAACATACGTTGATGTTGGTTTTGATGTTAAAAATTAAATTTTGGGTGTTTGAAAATGTTTAAGAAATGTCAAAAATAAATTGGGTTAAAAACCATTTTCCATTAGCTCTATGTTTCCAGAGAGCTGATGAAATGAAAAAAAAAGAAAAAAAGAAAGAAAATGTGTGATAGTGCGTATTTAGCACAAAGTGCGAACATGCTCTCGTTGATTTTTATTTTCTCTCATTTTTAAGTTTCCGGACTCCCGATTCAGCCTGATTTTTTCCTATATACTCATAATGGAATATAGTATTCTATTAAATTATTTAAAAATAAACCCATGCTTGATGTCTATGGGTTAGATCTATTTATGTTGTGTGACCCTAGGTGTCTTATATCTACCCCAACATTTGATACATGAGATTTTCTAAAGAAGAGGGAGAAAACTTACTTAGAGTCATGAGACCTGGAGAGGTGATGCCTTCCATACGAGTATCCCGAACATAAACTGCATGTAAAACACCATAACCTTATCACTGTAGTCGTAGACCTCTAAACTGTGCTATGATACCAACTTTGTCACATCCTAGTATATTCGAGAAGTGACCGACTTGAGACGATAAAACCATCTTATTAAGCCTCTGACCTGACCATACAATTGTTAGAGTTGGTGTTCTGAGCGCCAATTTTATTATGTATTTCCTTGTAAATACTAATATAATATTTTATTATGAGTAAAATAAACAATTTCTTTTATATAACATCTTCTTAGAATGATTAGTTATGATACTGTTGCAAAAGTGTCACAACTGACATTGAGTTGTACCATGACGTTGTCATTCTTAGACAGTTCCCGATCAAGGTTTACATTACTTGGTCAGTAAAGTAAACCCGTTGTAACTGGTATATGTTGTATATTAGAATCTTGGATTATGATGGTTTCTCAATGGACTATGAGTCTTGGAGACTCGTATAGACATGTAGGTGTTTATAACGGATAAACATTGAACGACTCACCGAAGATTCTTAATGGATGTCACACCAACGTCAATAAGAATCTTCTCGGGTTGAGTGTGCATAATGATTCTTTGACTTAAGATACCACTGTGGATATATGAGTTATCCTCCACACTTAGATGGAAATCACGTCACTGATCTATTTAGATCAGACCTATACCTGTTCGTTGGGTGTGGACTGATACTCAGGATATCCTGTGTGTATCAAGAAAGGATCTGTCAGCTCTGTGTATAGAGCATAGGTATTTTATATGGAATTAGAAATCTTTTAAATCCATGGGCCCATGGTACATGGTAGAAATCAGTTCTAAGTGTTATTAAGGTATTACTAATCGAAATGTCGAAGTGATTAAATCTATAGAGATTGGAGTTTGTATCTATATCTCTGGAATAATCCTGATACCTAGGACAGAGAGAATATACATATGTAGTGACCTCGATCCGTATAGTTCAAAGAGTTTATCTGTGTTCGTCATAAATTACTGGTGGGTGAATTATGGACACGAAATTTGATTTCGTGACGGATATGTCGGAACCTAAAGAGTCTCACTAATGATTATAGTCGTAATGTTGGGTTTTCTAGCTCAAACCAAGATCATTTAGCAATGAAATGTGTGAATAAACAAAGTAAAGTAGTGGAAATACTCACTTTGATCGGCTTTAGGATGCGTTGAACATAAAAAATTTTCCTCCTTGAGTTTCGGCCAAGCCTTTGTTGTGCTCCTTGTGTTGATCTTAAAGCTCCAAGATTTGAGTGTTTATTCCAAGCTCAATGATAGGTTTCCCTATCACCTTTAAATGACTCCTTGATGTATGCTAGCACTTGTGATTTTTGAATCAAAAATCAAAGGAGATGAACCCTAGGTTCACGCCCAAAATTGGAGAGAAAGAGAGAGAGAATGAGTGTTGGTATTTTTTTTTTCCAAAACCTAATGCCAAAAGTCTCACAAGTTTTGGTATATGCTTTTCCAAAAAGTAAAACCAAACATTTGGAGGGAAAAAAAGCATTAATGGCTCTCAACAACTCCCATCAATCAAAAATGAATTGTATCACATCACTCAAAGTTGATGTGACTTCCATCACTAAAGTGACAGGTGATGTGACTTGTGGTCCGTACTTTAATTCAAAATGTGAGTGGGCCCGCAAATACATTCCGGGCTTGGGTTCGCTAATTCCGAATTAACGAATTTTCCCTTGCAACGTAATTAAATCAAATTTAATTAAATAATTATGCCAAGTAAAATTACTATTCACGTCGCTCGCGAATTAATTCTAAATTCCACATCGAAATATATCAAATATATTATTTTTTTCGATTAATTCCAAATCAATGGCTCTCTCTTCAAATAGTATTTTATCCTAGATAAAATCTCTCCGCAATTAATCCTAGATTAATTTTCTCTCTCTACCAATTAATCTCAAATTAAATATTTTCGAGTCATACGTCATTGGTGAATCTTCGGAAAGTGACCCATGAGATCCCTGGATATGTTGGTAGTAAATCTGGTCATCGGTTATCCGAACACGTGCGTATTCGGTACCACATTCTTACCGATTTACAAGACATGGTTGGCTTCTAACAAAGCATCGTGCCTGCCCAATTCTCCTGAAATTTCTTTTAAGGATTATGTAATCTATGTCAGGCGTAGTATACGTAGTATTGCGTATTACGATCCAGTATCGGATGTCACATGTTAGACCTATGGCTGGAATTATGTCTGCCTCGTACGAAGCATATATCAGATCTCTGGTAACTAGTCTCTATTTTTGTGACCTAGTCATATTATCTCGATGACTGCAGTACTAAAGAGCACAAGTTCCGTATTCTACGTGATCATCATCTCTATAAAACTGAAATGATACTTCCATCTTGACATAACATATAATACACTACGATTTTCAGTATACCCATAAGAGGCGTACACAGAAACTGTTAAAGCCCTGGACGACCAAAACCAAGGTATATTGATTGTCGCAAGTATTAGCGATGCAAGTCTCAGGTTAAGACCACATACACCTACCCTGATTCGGACTTTCATAGACATATAGTCATACTACCAATGGAATTCCGAGAGGTCTATCCAGAGCGAAGCTGTTTCCGTACCATTGGTAAACAAAACCTCCTATTACACTTGCATGAGTATCCAATACCCAAATATATGAGAACTATACTGTTATGCTCCCATAACACGCACAAGTGCAATACTAGTCTATTTCGCATTATCGATGTCCAATCTCGATAATACTACGACTAGGGATGTTTTAATGATTAAACCTTAGTGGATTAATACTGTCTCATATCTTATTAATCCGGAACTAATCATATGGACTTTTATCATTTATATATCCCGGCAATCCAATTATAAATGATAAAAGAGTAATTTCTTTTGTCACATAGTTAATTTATACAACAACACCATGTTCTGTACAAATAGTGATGTTATGGGTCATAATTGTCCAACAATCTCCCACTTGGCCTATAGCCAATCACTCAAGTGTCCTACATTTGAACTATTTACGGGTCACTCAAATTTATGCTGAGAAACAGCTTTCGTCTGCGGATTTGCAAGGTTATCATCTGATGCGATTTATGCGATCATCACATTACCACGATGTATGATCTGACGAATCAGTTGAAACCATTTGAAGTACATACTTGGATCATTGATGGGACCATTAATTCTTTAGCCTGTGCTGAGGCCTAGCTCAGCTACTAACAGAACTATACATAATCCAATTAGGATTATTATTGATCAAAAATGCTTCTTTTACTGCCTTAGCTACAACAATATTCTGCTTTTGTTGTTTATTCGGCAACAATATCTTGCTTGGAAGATTTCAGCTTACTGTTCCGTTATTCAAACTATATAGTACCTTGTTACGACTTACAGTCGTCTTTATCGGTTTGGAAACTTACAGTGGTGAACCCAGTCACCTCAAGTTCTCCTTCTTCATAGTTTAAAAAAGCATCCTTAGTTCGTCTAAGACACTTAAGGATGTTCTTAACATCAATCCAGTGACCATCACCTAGATTGGCCTGATTGTGACTCTATATGCTCAAAGCATATGAGACCCAGGTCACGTACATATCTTTCAATGTATGAGTTTTTGGATAATGCCAACAACTTTTAGATCTATCCCAATAGATCTTTATTCCTAGAATAAAGGTTTCATCTCCCAAATATTCTATGGAGAATTATCATGAAAGCCAAACTTTCACCGATTGTATTATGGGAATGTCATTTCCAAGAAATGATATATCATCATTATATAGAACAATCATTGTCAGTGCGCTCCCACTAACCTCCTTATATACACAAGAATCATTTTTATTTTGAATTAAATCATATACCATTATGATTACATCAAAATACTGGTTCCAAGAACGCAATGCTTGCTATAATCCATAAATGGATCGTTTTAACTTGCAAACCTTGTTTGCTTGTTTTGATACGACAAAACTGTCAGGATGTTGCAATACATCAAAATACTGGTTCCAAGAACGCAATGCTTGCTATAATCCATAAATGGATCGTTTTAACTTGCAAACCTTGTTTGCTGTTTTGATACGACAAAACTGTCAGGATGTTGCAAACATCCTCCAAATGGTTTCCGTTTAAGGAAAGCGATTTTGACGTTCAGCTGCCATATTTCATAAATGAAACATGCAGCAATAGCAAGCTTATCCAAATGGATTTAATCATGACAACTTGTAAAAGGTTTCGTCGTAATTGACATTATGTTGATGATGATACCCTTTCGCTACAAGCCTAGCTTAATACGTTTATAAGTTGTCATATTTCATGTATGTCTTCACCATGAAGACTCACCAATAGGCACAATGCCTTTTGGTATATCAACTAGTATCCAAACTTGGTTGATATACATGGAATCCATTTCGGACATCATGACACTTTGCCATAATAGGGAGTCGATACCTTGTATCACTTCCTCATATATAGTCTGTTCGTCTTCCTCAATAAGATTGACATCTACATGAGGTGAGATCAGAAACCCATACCTCTCAGGTTGTCTTCTGACTCTCTACGACCTACGCAGTTCTTCTCTATTCGAAGATTATTGGTACAGTCTCATCCTTGATGAACTGTTTGTGTTCCATTAAGGAATCGGTGCCTGGAACAGCATTACTGCGATTTTCATCGAGTTTTACTTTCCTCCCTCTTTCCACTGCATTTAGGTATTTCTCTTAAGAAAATCGCATGGAGAGCAACAATTACATTGTTCTCTTGTGAGTTATATAAGTATTATACTTTGGTTTCCCTTGGATAACCAACAAATTTAGGCACTTATCCGATTTGGGTTCCAGTTTGGTACCTTCTAAACATATGTCTAGCATACCCAAATCTTCAGGAATGAGAAACTTGATTTCTTTCCTGTTCATATCTAATATGAAGTCTGTCTAACATATTTTCATGGAACCTTATTCAAAATAAGTATTGCACTGGTTAATGAGTATCCCTTGAAGGAAAATGGTAGCTTAGAGCGACTCATGATTAACCTTATTATGTCCAACAAAGTTCAGTTTCTCCGTTTGGACACATCACTCAATTAAGGTGTTTCGGGAGGAGTCCACTGTGAAAGAATACTATACTCTTTCATGTAATCGAGAAACTTATTTCTTAAGTAATTTCCACGGTGGTTTAACCATGATGGTTTAATACTTTAGTCGGTCTGTCTATCTACTTCGTGTCGAAACTCTTTGAATTACTCAAAAGTTTCTGATTCATGTTTCAAAAGAAACACATAACCATAACACGATGCCACATCCGTAAAGGTTACGAAGTATTCATATCCACCTCTAGCCTAGCTAGACATGGGCCCACTTACATCACTATGAACGAGGGCTTACAGATTGGTGGCACTTGCACTTTTACCAAGTAAAAGTGTTTTAGCCACTTTGCCTTTTGAACTAAATTCGTAGACATCATTTGATTAGAATCAAATCCGTCCTAGTACCCACTCTTTGAAAGTGTGGATATACGAGTCTTGTTAATATGTCCCAGATAATATTGCCACAAATAAGTCTCATCTGATTAATTCAGTTTGAGCTATTTGTTTGTCATGTTATATGTTTGAGATTCATTTATATTCTAAATATAAATACTATTATTCACATCTAATGTGTTTATCTCAATATCATCTTTATAAACAAAACACTTAATGTTCTAGAATATAAAAGTATACCCGCAACGGGTTAAACACGGATATAAAGATAATGTTTCTAGTCAAACTAGGCACATTATAACAGTTTCCTAATTTAAGTACATGCCCCAAGGGCATTTCCAAAACTTAGGTTTCTATGGTTAAAACAGCGATTCTCGTCCATTTCTGACTCGCAGATCGATCTCAATTGAAGTCAGTCTCCTGCTTATCAGTAGATTCTACACATCAGTACATATTTATGTACCACATCTAGTATCAAAAATCCAATTTTGAAACTAGTAGTGAACATATTTATGAAAATATGCTTGAAGCCGGAGCCTTGCCCCTCTTCACTTCCTTCATGTCTGCCTTGTCCATACGACATTCACGCATTCAATGATCCCGTTTGCCACAGTTTAGGTAGACATCTTGGGATATGTCCTTTGTCTTCCTAGAAGACTGTGACGATTTTACCTTTGCCCTTTTTCCACACCCTATAAGCCTTCGGCCAAGCCTTGGCCTTCTGGGATGTCGAAGTAAGATGCGCCTTGCGCTTCTTGCCCTTTTGCAAACTCTAGCTTTGTCTCCTTGAGCATAGCCATTAACTCTCCAAGAGTTTGTCTATTGCAATTAGTACTTCTAAGATCTAAGAATAGATCTATGAAGATCCTTCAATTTCAATAACATACTATAAATATCTAATCCTTAGTTCTGACAAAGAAATTAAGGAGTCTTTGTGGCAAGCATAACGGATTGAGCACTAAAGTTATCATCACATGAATCTTCCAAAAATCATGTTCTACTATTTTCTCAACTCCGGGCTTAGGCCCAAAATGTCACTCTATCAAATAGAATAACCTCTCAGTTCCCAGGACTATCCTGAGGTTCTATTCCCAATCTAAAAATTAAAGCCGTCTAAAAAATATTTTCACCCAGGATTATATTCTAAACGCTAATCTTTCAATTATATTGATTCCAATAGTCCAACTATCCAATCAACGATTTCAGCTACAATTGAATATAATGATTACTATAGTCTAACTATATAATCAAATATAATTTTGATTGGTTAAATTCAAATATATTGATTACTATAATACAATTATATAACCAACTATAAATGAAGTAGTTTGAATACAGTCCAGCTGTTTAATTTAAAACAACAATTAAATATTAGTCCAACTAATATATATTTAAATAATGACGAAAAAATAAAAGGAGTGCGTATTGGCAAGTATCTAAACAAAATTGCAAATTTAATACTTATCTCCCACTATTTTTCGGCGAGCCTCTAACCCTCTGTGGAGTACTCGGGAAACCTAGTTTCTTAGTGGGCTATGATCCCGTTAAATAACACACAATCTTAACTTTGGCCAACAAATTGTATGAAACTTAACTAGGTAAACTATAAGATCAATTGGATCTCATCCAATTCCTAGATCCAGTAGGTGGACCTCCAAGTCCGAAACATATATACAATATATATGTCAATATATCCAATATATTTTCCTAATCTTTTTCCGCTAAATCAATTAAGCCTTGGCTTTGGCAAAACAAGTTTAATTATTCTAGTTAAGCGCGACCCATTGACTTTGGAAAGCTTCGTAATCGATGTCGATGGACAAGAAGTGATCTTGACTTTGGCCAATAAATCACAACTTGGACAAGACATACGATATGGAACAAAACCTTCATGATTCAAACACATCTACGATGGACAAAGGTCTTGACTTTGGCCAACAAATCAGTGCCAATCTTGGATCTTGAGAATGAATCACTCAATAGAAGGAAAGCGCTTAATATTTATTGAGGGTTTTTCTTGTAATTGGCAACAGATTAATTATCTTTGATTATGTCTCATCATACACCCTTAAGCATGCATTCTAAAAGCATAATAAGGCGCGATAAATAAATTAATAATGATATGTGGATGGATATCTCACAAATTATTCCTAGAACAAATCTCTCCCTTTCCTCTCTCCCGCTAGCACTATTCTTACTTCTACCCAATTACATAACACTTCTAAAGAAACCTCATTTACATTGAGGGGAATAGGTGAGAAGAGAAATACAAAGAGTCAAGAGGTAATAGGCTGGACAAGCAGGTCCAATTTAATAAATTTTAAATTTATTACAATAATTTCCAAAATTGCCCTCACCCATCTAATATCCATCTGATATACATTATTCATACATCACATCCATGTATTCACAAAAAGAATGTTATCAATCAATCTAATCCAATTAATTAATCTTTGATTAGTGATCATCCAATGTTCAAACAATGATTTGATTTGCGCGAGTCCAACTCGTTTAAGAATAAGTACTCAAAGTACGAATTCTTGAATTATATCAAACTATAATATTAAATCCAATTTAATTTATATTCAATATTAATTCTTTATTTAATTCCAAATTAAATAATTACACTTTTTAATGCGCATTTACGACTTAGATTCTAAATCTAATCTTAATGGGTCTCAAAGCCCAATTAACATCCAATGCTTATTTAATTAAAGTCCAATGGGCTTTCAATTAATTTCTTAAGGCATGGATTTTGGTCAATATGGGTCAAACCCAAATACTAAAGCCCAATTGAAGGAATCACCCTATTTGCCAAGAAATCAATTTTGGCCCATTAGGCCCAATTAAAATTTTAAAGGCTCAATTATCATATTTGGACTTTATGGAAATGGTTTTAGGCCCAATTGGATCCAACCAATTCTCCTAAACCAAACTTGGTCCAACCAAGCCCATTAAGCCCAAATACAACATTAATGGCCCAAATACAAATTAAGCCCAATTAAATAAATTGTAATATTCCAAATTACATAATTTGCTTAATTAAAGTGTATTAGTCATAATTAATTATTTAAATTAATTTTTCTAAAATACCAATTTACATAATTAATTATACTTTATTATTATCAATTTATGTCCAACATAATTGAAACAAAATCAATCCTAAAATGCTCATATAGCTATCTGTAATGGGAAAATTTTCTTAATTAATTTTGATTTCAATCCAATTAAATCACAAATCAATTTATCCATCATTTCAAAAACATCCAATGGTCCAAAAATCAAAATCACCATGAGCTATACTAGGACTTCATATTCGGCCAAGGCTCCCAATTTAGAAAAAATAATCCAATTAATTTTTCTTCAATTTGATCATGCACAACTCAAATTTAATATATTCTATGCATACTCAACCAATTAATTTGAAGAAATCATGCTCAAATCAAAAATCCCAAATTTAAAGTTTAAGAACCCTAATTTCAATTTCATGCTCAATGATGGCTCTGATACCATTGTTGGGTTTTCTAGGTCAAACCAAGATCAATTTAGCAATGAAATGTGTGAATAAACAAAGTAAAGTAGCGGAAATACTCACTTTGATCGGCTTTAGGATGTGTTGAACACAAAAAATTTTCCTCCTTGAGTTTCGGCCAAGCCTTTGTTGTGCTCCTTGTGTTGATCTTCAAGCTCCAAGCTTTGAGTATTTATTCCAAGCTCAAGGATAAGTTTCCCTCTCACCTTTGAATGACTCCTTGACGTGTGCTAGAACTTGTGATTTTTGAATCAAAAATCAAAGGAGATGAACCCTAGGTTCACGCCCAAAATTGGAGAGAAAGAAAGAGGGCCATTCGGCCATGGTGAGAAAAGAGAGAGAGAATGAGTGTTGTATTTTGTTTTTCCAAAACCTAATGCCAAAAGTCTCACAAAGTTTTGGTATATGCTTTTCCAAAAAGCAAAACCAAACATTTGGAGGGAAAAAAACATTAATGGCTCTCAACAACTCCCATCAATCAAAAATGACTTGTATCACATCACTCAAAGTTGATGTGACTTCCATCAGTAAAGTGACAGGTGATGTGACTTGTGGGCCGTACTTTAATTCAAATGTGATCAGGCCCGTAAATACATTCCGGGCTCGGGTTCGCTAATTTCGAATTAATAAATTTTCCGTTGCGACATAATAAAATCAAATTTAATTGAATAATTATGCCAAGCAAATTACTATTCACGTCGCTCACGAATTAATTCTAAATTAATTTGTTTGCCCGAATTAAAATCCAATTATAATTCCGCGTCGAAATCTAATTTCGTTTAATATATCAAATATATTATTTTATCGATTAATTCCAAATCAATGGCTCTCTCTCTCAAATAGTATTTTATCCTAGATAAAATCTCTCTACCAATTAATCCCAGATTAAATATGTTCGAGTCATACGTCATTGGTGAAACTTCGGGAAGCGACCCATGAGATCCCTGGATATATTGGCAGTAAATCGGGTCATCAGAATATCTGAATACGTGCGTACCCGGTACCACATTCTTACCGATTTACAAGATATGGTTGGCTTCTAGCAAAGCACCGTGCCTACCAAATTCTCTAGAAATATTCTTTTAAGGAATATGTAATCTATGTCAGGCGTAGTATACGTAGTATTGCGTATTATGATCCAGTATCAGATGTCACATGCTAGGCCTGGGGATGAAATTGTGTCTGTCCCGTACGAAGTATATATCGGATCTCTGGTAACTAGTCTCTATTATCGGATAAACATGACTTAGTCATATTATCCCGATAACTGCAGTACTTAAGAGCATAAGTTCCGTATCCTACGTGATCATCATTTCCATATAACTGAAGTGATACTTCCATCTTGACATCACAGCCAATACACTACGATTCTCAGTATACCCAAAAGAGACGTACATAGAAACTGTTAAAGCCCTGGACGACCAAAACCAAGATATATTGATTGTCGCAAGTATTAGCGATGCAAGTCTCAGGTTAAGACCAGATACACCTACCCTGATTCGGACTTCCATAGACACATAGTCATACTACCAATGGAATTTCGAGGGGTCTATCCAGAGCGAAGTTGTTTCCGCACCATCGGTAAACACAACCTCCTATTACACTTGCATAAGTATCCAATAACCAATATATGAGAACTATGCCGTTTTTCTCCCATAACACGCACAAGTGTAATACTAGCATATTCCGTATTATTGATGTCCAATCTTGATAATACTACGACTAGGGATTTTTTAATGATTAAACCTTAGTGGATTAATACTGTCTCATATCTTATTAATCTGGAACTAATCATATGGACTTTTATCATTTATATATCCCGGTAATCCAATTACAAATGATAAAAGAGTAATTTCCTTTGTCACATAGGTAATTTATACAACAACACCATATTCTGTACAAATAGTGATGCTATGGGTCATAATTATCCAACACGTAAAGCACCTGGGCAACTTTTATGAATAATATTGATTATTTATAACTCGTTTAACGGTTAAACGAATAATACATGCTATCGGGACCTAATTATCATTTCTGAATTAATGTGTTTTTGTATTTAATATTTGATATTATTAAATATACAGTAATTAAATATCAAATTATGATATTTGACGTATATCATTAATATATATATTTGAGATATTTAATGTAAATATAATACATATATTTAAGATATTTATATTTAATTATTTAATTGTTAAATGATTAAACTAATTAATAAAATAAATATCTTTCGTAATGATTTTCACTTTTTAATGGCTTAATTCAATTGTTTCTTTTGTGTATTTACTTTATAGAAGATAAATGTTAACTTTATTAAAGTAATTTGTGTTCTAATTGAAATTTAACAAATTGAAATATTTGTTATTTACTTTTTTTGTTATGTAATTCGGCCAAGGGAAATTAATTAATTAATATTTTTTTTTTTTTTTCATTTTCAACACTTAAACAAGTTTCACAAATATTTTACAAAGTGAGTTGAGAGAAAAAGGTGGAAGAAACAAAGAAACAAAGGCAAAAATCTTGGAAATTTTGAAGGTTTTTTATACTTTCTTCTACTTAGAAAATGTTTCTATTAATCTTAGCTTCAATTTGTGTTACTAAGTTGATGTCTCTACTCTTTTAGTTTGTAATTAAATGTGTTGGAAATTTGTTTGAAGGTGTTTAGCATGAATGATTAATTAATAAGCTTCTTAGGTGTAATTAAGCTTATTTGATTAACTTGTGATTAAATTTGTCATTCTAGAGTTTCTTAGCCATTCATAATTAACCTAGAATTTTTCTTGAGTTTTTCATGATGGTAAGACTTGATTGGTATGGTATGGATTAAATTAAAGTATTGAATTTGTTCAAATTGGTTAATTTGTTAATTTGAGGAAATTATAAAATTATAGTTCATAACCTTTTCCAATTTTGGGGCTTTTCATATATGTGATGTAATTTGATGTATATTAAATTTGAGATTGATTGGATTTGATCTTGACATGTTTTGAATATTTGGGGCCAAATCGTAATTAATGGAAATTCTGGCGGTGTTCTTTGTATTTGTAGAAAAATTGGGGATTTGTGTTAAAATTATATTTTCATATATTAGACATGCATAAATCATTTCGGGATTTATTTAGAATCAATTAAATATGTATTTGATAATTTAGGACCAAAATGATCAAATTGTAACATATTGGGGCAATTCGGCGATTAATAGAAATTTAATTTCTTGGGGATAAAATTTCAGATTTTAAGTATTGGTTAATTAAATAAATAAGTTTATTTAATTATTACAAGAAAATTTTTTGAAATCGTAAAATTTATTTCCCGCATTCTGCTACGCTAACCTTGTAATTCCATATAAAACCCCAACAAAAATGGTATCAGAGTGAGTCGGATTCTGGACACCCGATATGATTATGCCTTTAAAATTCAATGTTTACTTTAATCTTGATTTTATGCATGCATGTGTTTATTTAATTTGATTAAACAAAGTAAAAACATCTTTTGCGGAAAAAATCCCTATTTGAAAATAAGATTTTTTAATTTTATATGTATTTGATGCATATTAATAGATTCGTCTTGCCAATACTGCTTATCGATAAATTTTCTACGACTAAATTTGAGAACATGACAAAGCTGTAAGGATATGGCCGGTAGAAATTTATTTGTACCGAATATATGTGATATTAGGTGAATTCAAGCGAAAGCGCAATCCTGAACGTGTCAAAGCTGTCAGGGTTACGTAAGTTTCTTGAATTTATCATTGACAAGTTTAATATTGGTATGCCTCATTGTGAACGTGCCAAAGCTGTCAAAACGAGAAATGACTAGGACCAAAAACCAAAGAGTCACTATTGAGTGATCGACAATGAGTTGTCTATCTGATAAATATACGTAGGTGAGAACGTGCCAAAGTTGTGAGCTGAAATATATTCATGGGGTCCACAAGCATTAACACAACGCAATCATTAACCAATGTTGACATACATGAAATATGATAATGCATATGACAATAAGTGACCGAAGAGACAAATATGTGAAATAACAGGGAAGATAAATAACACAAAATGAATGCGAAATAATAAAACAACCATAAATACAAATTAAATGTGAAATAGTAAAAAGAAAAATAACACGAAATAAATACCGAATAATAAAATATGTGACCAA
Source organism: Zanthoxylum bungeanum (assembly GCA_019454045.1). Taxonomy (NCBI): domain Eukaryota; kingdom Viridiplantae; phylum Streptophyta; class Magnoliopsida; order Sapindales; family Rutaceae; genus Zanthoxylum; species Zanthoxylum bungeanum. Next base: position 21,427 of record SKCR01028369.1, read on the forward strand.
ATAATTTGGCCGTTTTCATTGTAGGACTTCGCATGCCCGGTTGGATATATTCCACATCCAACCAAGCGTGCCGTTTCCAGGACGAAAAAATAGAATATAACAAAGGGTGCCCTCAGGTCTTACCTTTTAAGTCGTTTTTCGGGAGTTCGTTGAAGCATCGCCGGAAGGGTTAATACTTTGCTATTTTTCTGGTTCACCAATTCAATATTTTTGCTCACTGTTTTTCTGTTTCTTGTTTACTGTTTCACTGTTTTGGACTACCGTTTTCACTGGTTTAGCTGATTTATTTGGCTACTATTTGGTGATTATTTGGAGACTGTTTCGAGTTATTTTTACTGCAGTTTTGTTTAATTTTTGGTCAGGGCAATGTGTTACGGTTGTGGAGAGGGCTGTTTGTTTGCTTCGTGTGACTTGTGAGTTAGCCGAGAGGTGAAGCTATATGTCTGCTTTTATGTGTGTGTCAAAGTGTCGGTGAATGGCTACTTTTCTTCACGTGACCTGTGTTTGGAAGAGTGAAGGGCTGTGTCAGTTTGCTATTTGAAGGGTTTTTTTTTTGTTGCTTTGGTTTGTCAGTTTTTGATTGTTTGTTCTTTTCGTTCACGTCCAAGGCTGTGGTGTGTTTCATGTTTCAACTTAGAACCAGAAGTAAGGTTTTTCTTTTCCTTTGATTAAGCCGTGAATGGAGAGAAGGGTAGAGTTATCTAGGGTTTTGTATGGCTTTGTTGCTCGGTTAGTGGGCTATGCTAGTTGAACGGAGAGAAAGGTAGAGTTATCTAGGGTTTTGTATGGCTTTGTTGTTTGGTTAGTGGGCCATGTGTGTGTGTGTAGCCTTAGGTGTCATGAGAAGAGAAGAAATCAAGGTTTGTTGATCACCATTTGCTTTCGTTTTTGTTCTCGACTGTAGGGCAGTTTCACGGCCTTAGGGTTATTTTGACGTCTGGGTTTGAGGGACGTTGTTATTGCTTTGGTATGGCCGAGAGAGCTGATCGAGAGAGGGAGGGCATGAGAGCTAGATTAGCATTTTTTGTTTCCTTTTTGGTTATTTCCGTCTTGTGTTGCAGGTGGGAGAAGAGGGAAGGCGTATGGAGCCTACGTAGGGTGAGAAAGGGGAGAGAGTCGTGGCTATGTGGGGAAGATGATGGAGGCGAGAGGCTAGGGTTTTTGGGTTCTGTTTGTGATTTTTTTTGTATGTTTTAAAGGTTACCGTGTAAGTGAGAAGGGAGATTAGGGTTTGTTTTAGGGTATCTTTTATAGTGGTGCATTAGGGTTAAGGTTATGCAATTGGGCTTTGGATGAGTGCGTATGGGCTTTGGATGGGTGCGGGGGTTTTGGATGGAGATTAATGTTAAAAATAGGAATCGACTAAGCGAACCCACGGCTAACTAGCGAATTTAAATTTGACGAGCTATTAATTTTTTATTTTTCCCTTCCGGCGTGCGTTCCCCGTAACTTCCACGACTTATCGGGTAGTGCCTCCATACGAGGCTCATTATTGAGCTTTATATAAAATTACAGTGTCTACTGTCGCCCCCACTTTGATGGGGCTTGTGCATTGTGTGACAGTGACAACCCTACCAAAGTTATGCATGTATTTTTTACTTACGTGGTTCGTCGGCTACTATACTTACATGCTGCTTTGTGAGATACTTCGAATTGAATTAATTTGATGGCGAGGTGCTGCAACCCCTAAGGTTCATCCCTGTAAGATGCTACGATCTCTAGGATTCATTACCGAACTGAGCTTATGTGAGGTGGTTCATTCTTGAACCATTGCTTGAGAGGTAGTCCATTCCCGAACCTTTACTTTGAGATGGTTCATTCCCAAACCGTTACTTGAGAGATGGATGGTTCATTCCCAAACCATTACTGATGAGAGATGGTCCATTTCTGAACCGTTACTGAATTGAGATGGTGGTTCATTTCCGAACCATTACTGATGTGGGGTGGTTCATTTCCGAACTATTACTGATGAGAGATGGTCCATTTCTGAACCGTTACTTGAGAGGTGGTCTATTCCTGAACCGTTACTTTGAGATGGTTCATTCCTGAACCATTACTTGAGAGATGGATGGTTCACTCCCGAACCATTACTGATGAGAGATGGTCCATTTCCAAACCATTACTGATGAGAGATGGTCCATTTCCAAACCGTTATTGATGTGAGATGGTGGTTCATTTCCGAACTATGACTGATGTAGGGTGGTTCATTTCCGAACCGTTACTGAGTTGAGATGAGTTGATGGCGAGGCACTACGACCTCTGGGCTTTTTTCCCGAACCACCAAGTTGAGGGTCTTGTTCCCGAGCTATGCTGAATGTGGGCTTTATTCCCGAACTGTGTTGAATATGGGCTTTGTTCCCGAGCTGTGCTGAATGTAGGCTTTGTTCTCGAACGGTGTAGAGTGTGGGCTTTGTTCCCGAGCTATACCGAATGTGGGCTTTGTTCCCGAACTATGCTAAAAGTGGGCTTTATTCCTGAATTAAGTTGAAAGTGGGCTTTGTTCCCGGACTGTGTTGACTGTGGGCTTTGTTCCTGAACTGAGATAAGTGTGGGATTTATTATCGAACTGTGTTGAGAGTGGGCTTTATTCCCTCGGCTTTATTCCCTAACTGTGTTAAGGGTCTTGTTCCCAAATTGAGATGAGGGTCTTATTCTCGAATTGAGTTAAGGGTTTTGTTCCCGAATTGAGTTGAGGGTCTTGTTCCCAAATTGAGTTGAGGTTCTTGTTCCCGAATTGAGATGAGGGTCTTGTTTCCGAATTGTGTTGAGTGTGATGGCGAGGTACTTTTGACCCCTGGGCTTTGTTCCCGAACCACCTGTCTTTGTCGTGTTTTCTCTCTTTTCAAAACCTGTGAACAAAAACAAAACAAAAAATTACGTGTATGTGACATGTATGCATGCATGAATGTATTTCCTATTTCGATGGGTTAGGCCTTCTTTGTGCTCTTTGGCGCCCCTTGCCTACAAAAGCCTTTGATCGCCCCCTGGGCCTGCTTCTGTCAATTTTACTCTGGTGATTGCTCAGTTTTCTTTGGTCGCATGACTCAAGATTCCGTTATGTCCCTTATTCGCGAGGTGGTAGACTGGTTACCCCCAGACTTGGTTTAGCTTTTTGCTCTTCGCTTCTTGCACTAGGTCAAGGTGGACTACGTGATGTGTCACTCCGTACCAACATACTATATTACTGGCTATGAAATAGTCCCAATAGTTATACGCATTATTGTCCTCAAAGAATGCTCAGTAATGAGACCAGGGAACCTTCAAAGCACTCGTTGTAACTCGAATCTGAGTTTTTGAATAGATAATCTAAACCAGACTCAAAGTGTGTGTTTATGCAAAGGTTCTTTTACAGCTTGATTCCTAGGTAAGTCAACTCAATGATTTTGTTTCAAAAATTAGGATCAATGGGTATCTCGATTATGCTTTGCAATTGCTTTTCCATGCACAATATGGTATAGTTTTCTTTTTCATTTGTCTCTCTTTCTTTTCTTTAAATGTAGCATTTCTCCTCATGGTGGTCCTAATACTCGCCCATGAGTAGTTTCACGCTTATCGGTTATAGGTGGTGTTTTTTAAGAGATTTTTCTTTTATTTTCAACCATACTACACATCATAACACAAGCAAGTCAGGATAGACATCTAAGCGAACGGTCATTCATCGACCCGTAATCTCTTCAACTAGTCACCTTGCCAACTACTCAGGTTTTTACTACTAAGAACCAATAAATAAGTGCTTATGAGTCTAACATAGATCAATTACTCAAAGTATCAGATAAGAGCACGTCAAGAGTTTATCATTTCTAAGATTTCACCCTAAAGCAAATGATTACATCATTGGACCTATGCCTAACTATTAAGGACTTCTCCTTTCTTCTCTTTTTTCTTTTTTTCTCTCTTTCTTTTTTGGCCCACCATGGTCTTTCTATCGTTGCAGTAAAGTTTTCTGTTTCTAGGTTTCCTTTTCCCCGATATCCATGTTTGTTAAACTCTTCTTGACAAGCATTTTTTTATCTCTAACCCAACAGATATCTATGATGGCTTTTAAGACACGGGGGTTAACATGATGTATGTATGCATGAGATGCAAATGGTTATCAAAACAACATATATCCTTCCGACCTTATTTCTCCCACACTCGTGGTAAGTCCATTTATGTCATAGATATGGCTTATTCCATGCACCAATGTGGGGTACACAAAATCGTTTATCCTATGCTACAGGGGTGAACCTTAACTACCTCAGTCTCTTTCCATCGGTAAAAGGCAAAGACCGCCCATTTACAATATTGACGGAGCCTATTATGGGGATCGTTTCATTGTCTAGAAATGCTGAATTGGGCCTTCGGTAATCACAGGTGTGGGGATGGACTTGGAGATATCCAAAATAAACAAATATGTCGTAACAAAGCGTATCATTCCTAGATGAAAGCCACTGTGGATATCGGACTCATGCTTCTAGCATATTTGGATTATGATTGGATTTTCTAAGTCCATCAAGGCTTTCATACAAGTTGCCCATTATCATTTCAAAGTATTCAATCATATTATTACGAGGTACAAACTTGTCCCAATTAAAAAAGGCCCAACAGATTTATACTTTTGCGATAACGTGGCTAAACAACTTCAAATGATAGAAGGCCCAAACACAAAGTGGTCCATCGGTATTTTGGAAGCTTTTGTCCTAATCGTCATAAGACATAAACTCGTCCCAATTTAAATGGCCTAACAAGTTCGTATCTTATGACGAGAAGTCCAATTGGATCAAAATGATGATGGTCCCAAACACAAGCATAAAATGGTGGCTTCTATAAGTCATACAACTATGGTTCATATGCAGGTTTAAAGGAGTATAGATAAAGGCTCCCACTGGCGAAGGGTTGCCCACAACTAGGTCTCCCCACTCAAGGTTTTGAGCGACTAAGTGAGCGCACCTTTTTTATACCCTAAGGTACGTGCCAATGAGATATAACGATTCGCAGCTTCGAGCGAAAATGACTTCCCGATACATGATGCCATCAAGGTAAGAGGGGTATGCAAAATTTATGAGACAAGGTTAACTAAAGCAAAAATCACAATCATTACGATACATTATTTCGGGGCTGATTTTCTATCCCCAGTTGAGTCGCTAGACTGTAGTGACGATGTTTAGGCTCGTGGCCCGTTGGGAGAACGAAGTAGCCCGCGGGGGTACTAAACCGGAGAAGTAAATGAAGTCGCCACCCAGTGTGAACTGGGAAATAATTTAAGGCTGCACTCACCCCTCGCAGGGAAGACCTCAAACCGTTGGGTTCGGAATGATCCATTACTTATGCCAATTGTAATGAAAGAATTTATGCAATAATATAACCAAGTCTTATGCAACACATGTAAGATAATTTAATCAACACAAAGTTTGCATACCCATGAACATTAATAGAAACAATGGAATCATATTACATTAAAAATAAATATTTAAGCACATGATGTAGAAAGGAATAACCAAAAAGGCAAACATGCATGAAACATGATGAAAGAATCTATCCAGTGTATGCGTGTTCAAGTAGCATTCGGAAACACGTTCGAGCGGAGTGAGGCAGAATACACGCGTTCGAGTAGCATTCGTAAACGCGTTCGAATGAGATTACAAAAATGAAATCTACAATGATATAAACACATACATGAACGTTTCCTAAGTGATATGTGGAGTTGTATTCCAAGTACAGACCGCACTACCGTCCATTCGGATTCGGCTACAGAATTTATGTTTGATTTTCCATCTGATATACCACGAGAGACAAACCCAATGTTGACATACATGAAATATGATAATGCATATGACAATAAGTGATCGAAGAGATAAATATACGAAATAACAGGGAAGATAAATAACAAAAAATGAATACGGAATAATAAAACAATCATAAATGCAAATTAAATTCGAAATAGTAAAAAGAAAAATAACAAGAAATAAATGTCGAATAATAAAATATGTGACCAAAGAATTTGGCCGTTTTCAATGTAGGACTTCGCATGCCCGGTTGGACGTATTCCACATCCAACCAAGCATGCCGTTTCCAGGACGACAAAATAGAATATAACAAAGGTGCCTTCAGGTCTTACCTTTTAAGTCATTTTTCAGGAGTGTGTTGAGGCATCGCCGGAAGGATTAATACTTTGTTGTTTTTCTGGTTCACTGATTCAATATTTTTGCTCACTGTTTTGCCATTTCTTGCCCATTGTTTCACTGTTTTGGACTACCATTTTCACTGGTTTATCTGGTTGATTTGGCTATTGTTTGGTGACTATTTCGGGTTATTTTTACTGCAGTTTTGTTTAATTTTAGGTCAGGGCAGTGTATTACAGTTGTGGAGGGGCAGTTTGTTTACTTCGTGTGACTTGTGAGTTGGCTAAGAGGTGAAGCTATGTGTCAGCTTTTGTGTGTGTGTCAAAGTGTCGGTGAAGGGATACTTTTCTTCACGTGACCTGTGTTTGGAAGAGTGAAAGGCTATGTCGGTTTGTTGTTTGAAGGATTTTTTTTTGTTGCTTTAGTTTGTCATTTTTTGATTGTTTATTCTTTTCGTTCACGTCCAAGGTTGTGGTATGTTTCATGTTTCAACTTAGATCCAGTAGTAGGGTTTCTTTTTCTTTGATTAAGCCGTGAATGGAGAGAAGGTCAGAGTTATCTAGGGTTTTGTATGGCTTTATTGTTCGGTTAGTGGGCTATACTAGTTGAACGTGTCTTGTTGGTTTGTTAACTTGTGGCCATGTGTGTATGTGTGTAGCCTTAGGTGTCATGAGAAAATAAGAAATCAAGGTTTGTTGATCACCATTTGCTTTCGTTTTTTTCTCGATTGTAGGGCAGTTTCACAGCCTTAAGGTTATTTTGACGTCTGGGTTTAAGGACGTTGTCGCTGCTTTTGTGAGGCCGAGAGCTGATCGAGAGAGGGAGGGCGTGAGAGCTAGATTAGGGTTTTTTATTTCTTTTTTGGTTATTGTCGTCTTGTGTTACAGGTGGGAGAAAAATGGAAGGCGTGTGGAGCCCGCGTAGGGTGAGAGAGGGAAGAGAGAGTCGTGGCTGTGTGGGGAAGATGATGGAGGCGAGAGGCTAGGGTTTTTGGGTTCTATTTGTGATTTTTTTGTGTGTTTTGAAGGTTGCCGTGTAAGTGAGAGGGAGATTGTTTAGGGTATCTTTATAGTGGTGCATTAGGGTTAGGGTTATGCAATTTGGCTTTGGATGGGTGCGTATGAGCATTAGATGCGTGCGGGGGTTTTGGGCCAAGATTAATGTTTAAAATAGGAATTGACTAAGCGAACATACGACTAACTAGCGAATTTAAATTTGATGAGCTATTAATTTAAGAGTTTTCCCTTCCGGCGTGAGTTCCCCGTGACTTTCGCGACTTATCGGGTAATGCCTCCATACGAGGCTCATCATTTCGCAACTATGTGTCAATGGGAATCCAAATCACGGCAGGTGTATTTGGTCTTAACTTGAGATTTGCATCGCTAGTACTTGTGACAATCAGTAGCTTTGGTTTTGGTCGTCCGGGGCTTTAATAGGTTCTGTGTTTGCCTCTTCTGGGTATACTGAGAATCGTAGTGTGTTGGGTGTGATGTCAAGATGGAAGTATCACTTCAGTCATATGGAGATGATGATCACGTAGGATACGGAACTTGTACTATTAAGTACTGCAGTCATTGGGATAATATGACTATGTCATGCTTATCCGATTAAAGAGACTAGGTGCTAGTGATCTGATATATGCTTCGTACAAGGCAGACACAATTTCAGCCCCAGACCTAGCATGTGACATCCTATACTAGATCGTAATACACAATACATAGTATACTATACCTGATAAAGATTATATATTCCTTTAAAGAATATTTCTGGAGCATTGGGTAGCCACGGTGCTTTGCTAGAAGACGACCATGTCTTGTAAATTGATAAGAACGTGGTACTGGGTACGCAAGTGTTTGGATAGTTCGACGACCGGATTTACTGCCAACATATCCAGGGATCTCTTGGGTCGCTTCCCAAATATTCACCGATGACATTTGACTCGAACAGAATTAATCTAGGATTAATTATGAGAGAAAGAAAATTAATATGATATTAATTACGGCAAGAATTAATCTGGGATTAATTCGACTAGAACAGAGAATGTGATTAATTTGGAATTAATCGGTAAAGTAAATTTAATAGTTAAATTGGATTTTACTATTTAATTTATTTATTTAGGCCAAAATAATGTATTAGATATATTAATTGAAATTGGATTTCAATGCGGAATTAAAATTGGATTTGAATTTGTACGAATGAATTAATTTAGAATTAATTCGCGAGCGACTTTCATTGCGAGGCATTATTATTTAATTAAATTATATTTAATTACATCGCAACGGTAATTTCATTTAGTTCGGAATTAAACGAACCCGGGCCCGAGCGAAGTTGCGTGTTGGATTGTCCGACTTAAATTTGGAATTTGAAGTGTGGTCCACCAACTTACATCAATGTGTTTGACACTTGATGGAATTTGGTATTTGGTTGAGAAAAAGCTTAGATTGCTTTTAATACACTCAAACCAAGTCCAACACACATCCTTGATATAAAAAGGCAAGTCAACTTTTGAAGTTACACTTACTATTCATTATCTTCATTTCTTCTCTCAATTGCCGAACACAATGAACCTTGAGGAGAATTTTTTTTTTCTTTCATTTTGTTAAAAGCTAGCACTTAAAGGAGTTAAATAAGGTGATATAGAAACTCACCCAAGTGTTGCCAACACTCTACAAAGCTTGGAGCTTCAACAATTCAAAGAAAAAGTCATCAATGTAAGTTTTTTCCGCAAACTTCTTTGATTATTTACACATGAATCACTCTTAGAGATTCTTGGCATATTCTAGGAACACTAACAATGGTATCAAAGCCAGGTTAAGTTTGATTTGAAAATCTAGGGTTTATGGACTTTAATTTGGGTTTTTTTGGCTTGGAGCTTGATTTACCTAAATTGATTGTTTGGTTGAGTTTGGATAATGATGAATTGGATTTGTGCATCTTTGAATTTGAGAAAAATTGATTGGATCAAAAATCCCCAAATTCCTTCACTTGGCCGAATTCACCATAGTAATAGTTCATGGTGATTTTTTGAAAAATTCACAATTGGATGTGTTGTTGGCATGAAATGTATGTTAAAAGTTGATTTAATTATATTGAAATCAAATTGCATGATATTTTATTTTCCATTGCCGTTAACCCTAAGCATGTTATAGATTGATTTTGCTTCAATTTGTGTTGGACATGAATTGAAAATGTTGAGCATGATTAATTTAATTAATTATTATTTTGGAAATATTAGATTAGTTGATTAATTATGTTAATTATATTTGAATTGGATTAATATGTAATTTGGAATAATGTATTAATTTAATTATTGTAATTGGGCTTAATGGGCTTGGTTAGGCCACGTTTGATTTAGGACAATTGTATTGGATCCAATTGGGCCTAAAACCATTTTCATAAAATCCAAATATGACAATTGGGCCTTTAAATAATTTAATTGGGCCTAAATTGATTTTTGGCATTGGATGATTCCTAATTAGGCCTTGGCATCTTGGGTTTGATCCATAATGGCCAAAACTCATGCCTTAAAAATTAATTAAAAGCCCATTGGACTTTAATTGAATAGTGTTGGATACTAATTGAGCCTTCAAGACCCATAAAGATTGGATTTGGAATCCAGGTCTAAAAGACACCTTTAAAAGTGTAATTATTTAATTTGGAATTAAATATGAATTAGTATTGAATATAATTTAAATTGGATTTAAAATTGTAGTTCGATATGATTCAAGAATACGTACTTTGAGTACTTATTCTTAAACAAGTTGGACTCGCGCAAATCAAATCGTTGTTTGAACATTGGATGGTCATTAATCAAAGATTAATTAATTGGATTAGATTGATTGATAACATGCTTTGTGTGAATACTTGATGTATTGTATGAATAATATATATCGGATGGATATTAGAAGGGTGAGGGCAATTTTGGAAATTATTGTAATAAATTTAGAATTTATTTAATTGGACATGCATGTCCAGTCTATTATCTCTATTCTCTTTGTATTTCTCTTCTCACCAATTCCCGTCAATGTAAATGAGGTTTCTTTAGAAGTATTATGTAATTGGGTAAAAGTAAGAATAGTACTAGCGAGAGAGGAAATTGAGAGATTTATTCTAGGAACAAGTTTGTTTTATATCCATCCGCATATCATTATTAATTTTATTTCGCGCCTTATTATGCTTTTAGAATGCATGCTTAAGGGTGTATGATGAGACCTAATCAAAGATAATAAATTGGTTGCCAATTTATGTGAAAAACCATCATAAAATATTAAACATTTTTCCTTACATTAAGTGATTCTCTCTCAAGATCTAAGATTGGCATTGGTTTGTTGGCCAAAGTCAAGACCTTTGTCTATCGCAGATGTGTTTGAATCGCGTAAGCTTTGTTCCATATCGTATGCCTTGGGCGGTTGTGACTTGTTGGCCAAAGTCAAGGTCACTTCTTGTTCATCGACTTCGATTACGAAGCTTTTCCACTGTCAATGGGTCGAGCTTAACTAGAATCATTAAGCTTGTTGAGCCAAAGCCAAGGCTTAGTTGATTTAGAGGAAAATGTTAGGAAATATATTAGATATATTTACATCTATTGGATATATATTTCGGACTTGGAGGTTCACTTATCGGATCTAGGAATTGGATAAGATCCAATTGATCTTAGAAATCTACCTAGTTAAGTTTCATACAACTTTTTGGCCAAAGTCAATGTTGTGTGTTATTTAACGGGATCCTAGCCTACTAGGAAACTAGGTTTCCCGAGTACTCCACAGAGGGTTAGAGGCTCGCCAAAAAATATTGGGAGGCTAGTATTAAATTTTCAATTCCATTTAGATACTTGCCAATACGCGCTCTTTTATTTTATTTATCGTTGTTATAAATATATTAGTTGGTCTAATATTTAATATTACTTTCGTTAAGCAGTTAGACTGTACAACACACTTCATTTGTAGTTGGTTATATAGTTGGACTATAGTAATCATTACATTTAAAAGTAACTGATCATTTATAGTTGATTATATAGTTGGACTATAGTAATCATTACATTTGATTGTACCCGAAATCATTTATTCGATAGTTAGACTATAGTAATCAATATAACTGGAAAGATTAGCGTCAAAGAACATAATCCTAGGTGAAAATGTCTTTAACGACATAATTTTCTAGATTGGGAAACGAATCTCAGGATAGTCCTGGGAGCCCAGAAGTTACTCTATTTGATAGAGCGACCTCTCAGGCCTAAGCCCGGAGTTGAGTAAATAGTGGAGCATGAGCTTATAAAGACTCATCGTGATGATAACTTTAGTGCTCAATCCGTTATGCTTGCCGCAATGACTCATTAATTTCATTGTCAGAACTAAAGATTAGATCTTTATACCATGATGTTGAAATTGAAGGATCTTCATAGATCTAATCTTAGATCTTAAAAGTATAAAAGAAGCTCTTTCGCTCGCGTATGTCAGAGTGTACATCTGTCGAGCACTAGATGTCGCATATGATTGCTGACATCGAATAGCTATGATAGCTGGGCATTACCTACGAGGTCGAGACTTCCATAGATTTGATCTTGTAGTCTCTGCCCGAATGTTGGGGCGGGTTCATCATGAACCAAGAGAAAACTCTTGGAGAGTTAATGGTTATGTTCAAGGAGGCAGAGTCAGAGCTTCCAAAAGGGCAAAGGCAAAATCGTCACAGTCTTCTGGGAAGACAAAGGACATATCCCAATATGTGTGCCTAAATTGTGGTAAACGGGGTCACTGGAAGTGTGACAGCTATATGGACAAGGGAGACATGAAGGAAGTGAATGCGGGCAAGGCTCCGACTTTAGGTGTTTATTATAAACATGTCCACTACTAGTTTTAAAAATGGATTTTGATATTAGATGTGGTACATACATATGTACTGATGTGCGGGATCTACTGATTAGCAGGAGACTAGATTCAGATGAGATCGACCTACGAGTTAGAAATGGTACGAGAGTCACTATTTTAGCTGTGGGAACCTAAGTTTTGGAACTGCTCTTTGGGCATGTACTTTAATTAGGAAACTGTTAAAATGTACCTAGTTTGACTAGAAATGTTATCTTTGTATCTAGTATAACCCGTTGCGGGTATACCTTTATGTTTCAGAATAGTATGTGTTTTGTTTATAAAGATGATATTGAGATATACACATTAGATGTGAATAACAGTATTTATATTTTGAATATAAACAAATCTCAAACATATAACATGACAAACAAATGGCTCAAACAGTAATCAGATGAGACTTATTTGTGGCATTGTCGTTTGAGACGTATTAACAAGACTCGTATATCCACACTTTCGAAGAATGGATACTTGGACGGATTTGATCCTAATTCAAATGATGTCTGCGAATCTGGTTCATTAAGCAAAATGCCTAAAACGCCTTTTAGTGGTAAGGATGAACATGCCACCGAGCTGTTAGCTCTCGTTCATGGTGACGTAAGTGGGCCCATGTCTAGCTAGGCTAGAGGTAGTTATGAATACTTCATAACCTTTAAGGATGTTGCATCGCGTTATGGTTATATATTTCTTATGAAACACAAGTCGAAAACTTTTGATAAATTCAAAGAGTTTTCGACACGAAGTAAAAAAATAGACGGGCAAAAGTATTAAGATATTACGGTTGGACCGCAATGGAAAATACTTGAGCAATAAGTTTCTCGATTACTTGAAAGAGTATTGTATTCTTTCATAGTGGACTCCTTCCGAAACACCTCAATTGAGTGGTGTGTCCGAACGGAGAAATCGGACTTTGTTGGATATGGTTAGGTTAATGATGAGTCGCACTCAGCTACAATTTCCTTCACGGGATACGCATTGAACAATGCAGTACTTATTTTGAATAAGGTTCCGTTAAAGTCTATTGGACAGACTCCATATGAAATATAGACAGGAAAGAAACTAGGTTTCTCATTCCTAAAGATTTGGGCATACTGGGCATGTTAAATGTTTGGATGGTACCAAACTAGAACCCAAATCGGATAAGTGTCTATTTGTAGGTTATCTTAGGGAAACCAAAGGATAATACCTTTATAACTCATAAAAGAACAAGATATTTGTTGCTCTCTATGCGGTTTTCCTAAAAGAAATTCCTAAATGCAGTGGCAAGTGGGAGGAAAGTAGAACTCGGTGAAAATCGGAGTAATACTGTTCATGGCACCAATCCCCTAATGGAACACAAATAGTTCATCATGGATGAATCTGTACCACAATCTTCTAATACATAAGAACTGCGTAGATCTGTGAGAGTCAGAAAATAACCTAAGAGGTATGAGTTTCTGATCTCGCCTCACGTAGATAATAATCTTATTGAGGAAGATGAACAGAATACGTATGAGAAAAAAATACAAGGTATCGACTCCGGTTTATGGCAAGATGTCATGAATTTCGAAATGGATTCCATGTATATCAACCAAGTTTGGATACTGGTTGATGTACCAGAAGGCATTATGCATGTTGGTACTATATAGGTCTTCAAAGAAGACAAACATGGATGGCAACATACAAACGTACAAAGCTAGGCTTGTAGCGAAAGGGTATCGTCATCAACATGGCGTTGATTATGAAGAAACCTTTTACCCATTGTCATGATTAAATCCATTCGGATAATGCTTGCTAGTGCTGCATATTTTGTATATGAAATATGACAGTTGTACATCAAAACTAATTTCCTTAATGGAAACCTTTAAGAGGATGTTTACAACATCCTGACGATTTTATTATGCCAAAACATGCAAATGAGGTTTGCAAGTTAAATCTATCCATTCATGTATTGAAGCAAGCAGTATGTTCTTAGAACCGACGTTTTGATGAGATCATAATGGTATATGGTTTCATACAAAACGAAAATGATTCTTGTGTATATAAGAAGGTTTGTGGGAGTGTACTGACATTGAATGTCATATACGTTGATGATATATTATTTCTTGGAAATGACATTCCCATATTAAAATCGGTGAAAGCTTGGCTTTCATTTAAAATTTTCCATAAAAATACTTGGGAGAGGCAACTTTTATTCTAGGAATAAGGATCTACTGAGATAGATCTAAAAGTTGTTTGCACTCTCCGAGAACTCGTACATTGAAAGATATGTACGCGACCTGGTGTCTCATATGCTTTGAGCATATGGAGTCACAATTAGGCCGATCCAGGTGATGGTCGCTGGATTGACGTTAAGAATATCCTTAAGTATCTTAGACGAACTAAGGATGCTTTCTTAAGTTATGGAGAAGGAAAACTTGAAGTGACTAGGTTCACTGTTGCAAGTTTCCAAACCGATAAAGACAACTGTAAGTTGGAATCAGGGTTCATAATTTTATTTGAACAACGGAACAGTGAGCTGGAAATCTTCCAAGCAAGATACTATTGCTGATTCAACAAAAATGGATTATATTACTGCGGCTGAAGCAGCAAAAGAAGCATTTTGGATCTACAAAATTTCTAATTGGATTAGGAGTAGTTCTATTAGCAACTGAGCTGGGCTACAGCATAGGCTAAAGAATTACGGTCTCATCAATGATCCAAGTATGTACTTCGACAGTTTTATCTGATTCGTAAGATCATACATCGTGGCGATGTGATGATTGAATAAATCGCATCAAATGATAACCTTGTAAATCCGCTGACGAAAGTAATATCTTAGCATAAGCATGAGCGACCCGTACATAGTTCAGGTGTTAGACACTTGAGTGATTGGCTATAGGTCAAGTGGGAGATTGTTGGATAATTATGACCCATATCATCATTATTTTGTAAAGAACATGGTGTTCTTATACAAAATTAACTATGTGATAAAGGAAATTGCTCTTTTATCATTTTGTAATTAGATTACTTGAATATATAAATGATAAAAGTCCATATGATTATTACCAGATTAATAAGATATGAGACAATATTAATCCACGAAAGGTTTAATCATTAAATATCCATAGTCGTAGTATTATCGAGACTAGACATCGATAATGCGGAATAGACTAGTATTGCACTTGTGCGCTTTATGGAAGCTTAACGACATATTCTCATATATTTAACTATTGGATACTTATGCAAGTGTGATAGGAGGTTCTGTTTGTCGATGGTACGGGAACAGCTTCGCTCTAGATAGACCCATCGGAATCTCATTGGTAGTATGACTATGTGTCTATGGGAATCCGAATCAGGGTAGATGTATTTGGTCTTATCCTGAGACTTGCATCGCTGATACTTGCGACAATTAGTATGCTTTGGTTTTGGTCGTTCGGGGCTTTAACAGGTTCTGTGTTCGTCTCTTCTGGGTATACTGAGAATCGTAGTGTGTTGGGTGTGATGTCAAGATGGAAGTATCACTTCAGTCATATGAAGATGATGACCACGTAGGATACAAAACTTGTATTCTTAGGTGCAGTCATCGAGATAATATGACTAGGTCATGATTATCCGATTAAATAGACTAGTTGCTAGTGATCCGATATATGCTTCGGACGGGGCAGAAACAATTTCAGCCTCAGGCCTAGCATGTGACATCTGATACTAGATCGTAATACGCAACGGGCCGGGCTCGGGTCGGGCTTATCAAAGCCCGACCCGGGCCCGTGCTGTCATCGGGCCGGGCCCGGGCCTGATTTTTTAATTATAAATTTAAAAATTATTATATAAATATATATATTATATAAATAAAATTATTTAATTATTTATTTTAAGCCCGGACCCGATTTTTTTTTTATTAAAAAAATTTATATAAAAAATATATATTTTATAAATTAAAATATTAATTTATTTATTTTAAGCCCGGACCCTATTTTTTATTGTAAAAAATTATAAATATAAAAAATTTATTATACAAATTATATATTTTATAAATTAAAATATTTATTTATTTATTATTTTAAGCCCAGCCCGGGCCCGTGTTACCCCGGCCGGGCCAAAGCCCACCTGGGCCGGGCCGGGCCGGGCTTGCCGGGCCGGACCGGTCTTCGGCCTTTTCTGCCATGCATACTAGAATCCAACCATGTCTTGTAAATTGGTAAGAACGTGGTACCGGGTACGCACATGTTCGGATAGTCCGGCAACCGGATTTACTGTCAATATATCCAGAGATCTCTTGGGTCGCTCTTGAAAATTCACCGATGACATTTGACTCGAACATAATTAATCTAGGATTACTTATGAGAGAAAGAAAATTAATTTGGGATTAATTATGGCAAGAATTAATCTGGGATTAATTCAACTAGAAGAGATAATGTGATTAATTTGGAATTAATCGGTAAAGTAAATTTAATAGTTAAATTAGATTTTACTATTTAATTTATTTATTTGGGCCAAAATAGTATATATTAGATATACTAATTGAAATTGGATTTCATTGCGGAATTAAAATTGGATTTTAATTCGTACAAACGAATTAATTTAGAATTAATTCGCGAGCGACTTTCGTAATAATTTTGCGAGGCATTATTATTTTATTAAATTAGATTTAATTATGTCGCAATGGTAAATTCGTTTAGTTCAGAATTAAACGAATCCGGGCCCGAGCGAAGTTGCGTGTTGGATTGTCTGACTTAAATTTGGAATTTGAAGTGTGGTCCACCAACTTACATCAATGTGTTTGACACTTGATGGAATTTGGTATTTGGTTGAGAAAAAGCTTAGATTGCTTTTAATACACTCAACCAAGTCCAACACACATCCTTGATATAAAAAGGCAAGTCAACTTTTGAAGTTACACTTACTATTCATCATCTCCATTTCTTCTCTCAATTGCCAAACACAATGAACCTTGGAGGAGAATTTTTTTCTTCCATTTTGTTAAAAGCTAGCACTTAAAGGAGTTAAATAAGGTGATAGGGACACTCACCCAAGTATTGCCAACACTCTACAAAGCTTGGAGCTTCAACAATTCAAAGAAAATGTCTTGAATCTCATCCGTTCAATGTAAGTTTTTTCCGCAAACTTCTTTGATTATTCACACACGAATCACTCTTAGAGATCTTTGGCATGTTCTAGGAACACTAACAATATAGATTTCGGGAATTTGATATGCAATATCGAAAACTTTAGCAGATTAATACAAATGCAGCAACGTATTTAGAAGAGTATGTATAGTGCAAGAGATGGGTAAGGGCGTAGCTTTCAAGTAGAAGCTATAACATGATGAACACAAACATTTCTGAAAAATTGAACGTCTTACTTAAAGAGGCTCGAGCCCTTCCGGTGCTTAGTTTACTTAACTATATCATGATGACCCTTTAGAGATGGTTTTTTGATAGAAGAGAATCGGCATAAAAATTTGTTACTTACTTGACCTCGTGGGCGTATGTAAAAATAGAGAAATGTATAATCAAATCGCATTAAATGTCTGTATCACATGCCGATCTCTATGAGTTTAAGGTCTGTGGTGGAGACAAGATTGAAATTGCCAACATAAGAGAGAAGATATGTACGTGCAAAAAGTTTGATTTAGAACAACTTTCATGTGAACACGAATTGGTTGTATGTGCAGCTGCTCGAATCAAACGATCTAGTCTTTGAAGCAAGATGTACATAACGGACACCCTTTATGCTACGTATAGAAAGACTATTCATCATGTCGGTGACCAATCGGATTGGTCTTGCCAGAAGATTTATCAGGTATAATATTACTTTATTTTATTGAACAAACATTCAAAAATAATTTTAACTAGTATATTGATTCTCAATACAGATTTGAACGTATTGCCACCAAATGAGCGTGATTCGGCGGGACAAACGAAAACAAATAGAAGACCTTCACATGGCGAACAAATAGTGAAAGTCATATATGGTCGATATGGCGATCATGGACACTTTTTTTTTTGGAAAAATTGCAAGTATATTCCAAAATATGATTTTCGTACAATTGTACAAGAGACATCCCCCAGGAAAGCTCTAAAAGCACATAAGCAACAAGGAACCAATAGAAAACATGGTCAAAATACACAGGCCACAAAAATGTACAAGTAGTATAAGCGGCATCCCCAGAAAAAGAGAAAATCTTCTATGCAACAGTGGTACCACGTCATCCATGCAACAAACCAATCAACCACTGCCACGCGTGCTAAAAAAGTAAAAAACAACTAAAAAATAGGTAAAAAAACTCTGCATGTCAGTGGATGATTGGCTTGTGGTACCATGTCACCTATACCACTGTTGCACCAAAGAATCTCTCCCAGAAAAGAGCAAAAGCTCGAGAGAAAAGATAAAAACTGCAGAGGAACCTCAACCCAAGACAATTTGTTTATATTGCCAGGAGTTAGCGACAAAGCCCAATAGCAACCCAGCAGCCAAAACCAGCCCATCAAGCCGAATGATCAGCCCATAAGCAAAAGCCACACGTTGGTTTAATGAAAATTCTCTAGAAAGAGAGACAAAAGACGGGCCAATCCAAGATGCCGTCCCACGACAAATAGCCCAAACCTCAAAGCCGACAACCAAAGCTTCCTTATAAAGACAACAGCCAAACGAAAACAAGCTAGAACAAACCCCCACCCAAACCAGCAAGGCAAACAGTAACCAGGCCCAAACTAAACCAGCCCACTTCCCAAAACGGCAAACTCAACCAAAAGCAGACTAATCAGGAAACGAAAAAGAAACAGGCCGAGAGAGAAATATAAACCCAACAACGCCCCACTTCCAAAAACGGCAAACTCAACCAAAAGCAGACTAATCAGGAAACAAAAACCCAACCAGAGCACAGCCGGCCTTCAAACGAACCCATAACAAAAGCTTCAAGAGAGTAAACTGAAGCCCAAACTGAGGCCAACCCAAAGAGCAAGAGTCCAGTCAACCATCCAGAAAAACTTTTAAACAAGCAGTTGTTGGCCCACCAAGAGGAATTAAATCAATGTAAAACACGCAGCTAAAGCCCAAAATGAATCACAGCCCAACAAGACGGCCACAAAATTTCTGTTGGCCCACCAACGAATCAAAGACCAAAACTAACTAAGCCTTGAATCCCACATCGAGGGAGGCGCCAAGATTCAAGCAAAAAAACCCCAACCCACATCGATTGTGGAACACAAACCCTGCAAACTCTCAGGAGTGACCGAGAACCACCAAACCAAGCATTAGCCTAGCTGTGCAAGGAACAAACCACACGCCAGAGCCAAAACAGTGACTACTAGGCCTCCAATTACAGACCTCATAGATGGTTAATTACAGCGAATAGAGAAGATGTTCATGTATGACTCCTCTTCGCAAAAATCCAAGTCAACATTCATTTTAATTTATGTAATCGGATTTGATATATTAAAAATTAAAATTTTTGGAATCAATATTTTTGGTCTTATATGTAAAAATCATATCTATCAATAAAATTTATATGTTTTCGTATCACATGCTATGATTTTTTCCTATTTCGGAAATCTGAAGAAATACTTCGGAGATCCGAAGTAAGACTTGGAAATCCGAATAATGACTTTGAATAGTCCGATTGTGAGTCTTTCTCCATCTAACCTAACGGTTGGAACTATCACTATTTACCTGAGGAGCTTCATGATGAAATGCAGCGCTTGATACAGGCTATGCAGCAAAAAGTTACAGACATGTCCCTTGGAGAGATTCACCAGATCGCTATCAAAGATCTCAACAAACTTTGTGATCAGTGTACACTTGTCAGGGAGATGCTCAAAGATAATCAGACATTTAAAGTTGCGTGCAAAAAGCCTGATGCCCGCCTACTTGCCAGGCGAATCGAGAGATTACCCACTCTTCTTTGATCCGTCTTAGGACTGAGTGGCAACCTCGACCCAATCAGAAATGTTATGACATAACAAATACAGGGAACAAGGGAATACCAAACGATATTTGTTTTTGCGTCATGATAACTCTCTGAAGTTTTCAATTTAAAAAAAAAATAAAACTTTGGAATATACTTCGGAGAATGGCAAGTTTTACAAATCCCAATATTATGGTTCATTTTGGCAAATGGAAAACTTTTTTTGGCTAGTTTTGTGAATTTCTCTTCCGACATATGTGAAAGATGTTAGGGCAGATATGAAATCCTAATTTTAACATCAAATCACCATCAACACATGTTATAGAACAAAAATAAATATATTATAAATACATACGTGCATAACTTTGAATCTAAAATATAAAACCAAATCCACAAATAAGAACCAATGAATAATTCTCGGTCACTCAAAGGTGATCAAGTGATTCTAGAATGGTGGTCATAGCTTCAAGCTTTCGTCTAAATTCTAAACTCCAATTTTGTGTTTTATGTACAACATATGCAAATTTGACCTAATCACAAACATATTGTGTTTATGCCTCTAAAGCATCTAAACACAAATCTCTAACCATGTTTCAACCTATTTAAGTTATGTTATTATTTTCGGGGCAGTTGTGGAACCCTTAGAATCAGATCGATGCCCCAAATAGTGAAAATGGGTCTAATCCATGGATATCAAGCATGGTATAATTTTAAATTATTTAATGAGATATTATATTCCATTATGAGTGTATAGGAAAAAACCGAGACTGAATCGGAGTTCATAAGCTCCAGAACGAAGCAAAATAAATTCAGCGTGCGTAGCACATACGCGCGCGCACTGTGCGCTGATCACTCTTTTTTTTAAATGCTTTGCTTTCAAAACAAAGCTTCAGCTCTCTGGAAAAATTCCAGAGAGCTGAAGCAATTAGGGTCTATTACCCTAATAGCTTTCAGTCTTCTCTAACACTTCAAAAAAACCCAAAATTAATTTTTATTATCAAAACCAACATCAACACATGTTATAGAATAAAAATCAAGTTTTTCAAAATATCAAATATTTTTACAAAAACATAAATTTATTCTAAATATGTATTTGTGTAAATTTTGAATCCAATACACAAACCAATTAGAATCCCAATAAGAAATGTCTCATGAACAATTTTAGGTCACCCGAAAGTGGTCAAATGATTCTTGAATGGTAGCCATAACTCTATGCTTTAATCTAGAGTTCCAAACTCGTATTAATTCTTCCATGTCCAATATGAACAACTTTGACCTAACTCATAAGCATTTTGTGTTTATACTTCTAAAATATCCTAACACAATTGATTAGCCTTATTTCAACATTAAGCTATGTGATCATGCATCTAATACAAAATAAACATAGCTTAGGAGAAGTCAAACATTACCTAGTAAGCTTGATGCAAGATCCAATCTACTCCACCTTATTGAAATTTTTGGAGAACCTTCAAGGTGTGCAAGCTTGACTTCAAGATCCAATCTTATTTCCAATGCTACCAAGCTTCACTTCAAGATCCAATCTTGATTACTCCTATATGAAATATTGTAGAGACCTCGCAAGCTTCTCTAAATACTTTTCTAACTTAGGCTAATCTCACTTGCTTATGCTTATACTTGTTCTTGTACTTGTAATTAAAACCTTCCTAAAGCTTACTATTTATAGCAAAATTTAAGCATTTTTTAATTAATAAAAGTTGTAATCAACTTTTAAATGGGCTTAATCCAATTTGTCAAAATATGTATAATTAGGTGTGACTAATCTTCATTGTCTCCTGCTTTGATTTAATTGAATTAAATCAAGCCAAGGATTAGGAAACGGATTAGTTAAATATTTGCCACTTTGATTTAATCTAATTAAATTATGCCAAAACCACATATTATTACATACTTACAATTACCATAATATCCTCAAATGGTAGAGATAATTATGATTTTACAATTAAGCCTTTGTATAATTATTGAATTAATCCAATTAGATAAAAGTAAATAATCAATATTATCCAATAACACTTGATTATCTAAGTTGATAATTATAACATCGAATATTATATTTTATCAAAATTAATCGGCTACTCAAGTGATCAACGAGTGCACTTCATATTGGGTCTCTCTAAGTTCAGACACGTTCGACATATAAGCCTCGCTAATATGTACGTAATTCGGCCACCTTCGAATTCGAGAAGTACACGAACGACCTTTCTGAAATATACAAGTCGATGTCATCATATATGTTTAACAATCCCCCTGTCGTAGGCTATCCGAGTTGTGCTTAGGAAATATAGAATATACCGTCAAATTTCTAAGGCGCACATCTCATGTCGACATATCCAAGATTCTTTACAACTGATGTGATCCACCCTAGGTAATCAGCTTTGGCCAAAGTTTTTAAGAGTCGTGACTTTACTTACATGGATACCTAAATCCTTTATGGTGCACATACGGGCTGACATATCATATATTGCTTCGCACTTGATTACTGAGTGCATCGGTCCACACCCAACGACCATTTAGAGGCCAGACCATGAAAGGTTTCTGACATTCATGACATCAAAGTGTGGAGGATCTCACACAAAATCAATGTTATCCTATAGTCAAAGGATTACATATGCTACTCGACTCAAGGAGATTCCTATTGATGGTGGTGTGTACTTTCAACTATTATGAATCACCTATGAGTCATTCAGTATTCGCTTCAACGAATACCCACGTGTTCATATGAGTTTCTAAAACTCATGATACATCGAGTTAAACCATTGAAACTCCAATTCCAATATACGACATGTGCTAGTCTTCTAGATTATAAGAATTAGACTGTATTCCAAAACCAACAAGTAGGAATATTTACTTTAAGAATAGTTTACACCTAGTGTCAGGACTATTATACGGTCGATGTAGTTGATAAGTGTGGTTTATACCCACTTATTCCATCATTCTTAGATTATCAATTTGTTAATTTCCGTATCATTTAATGTATTTTGTAATTCTTTTATGTTTTATTTGTATGAAGTATTAATACATGGATCTTGAGATATTTATACGTATTTTGGACCATACGGACGAATCGAACACGCGTGGGAGCATCAGAAGAAAGACGCATAGCACCAGTGGAAGAAATCACTCACACCGCGGCGCCCAAGTTCTTGGCGCTGCTGCGCCTCCAGTATCCCACACAAAAACCAAAAAGTTCGGTGCCACGGCACCAGAATCACCAATTTTAGGTTTACATGCTTAATGGTACCAAAGCTTTATTATAAATAGATAAGTTCATCCAAAGCAAAGGACAGAGGCTAATACACAACATAAAACACAAAAAGACATATTTTTAGAGATATAAGGAGGAGGATTGAAGACTGACAGGAGGAGATGAAGGCGGTGACGTCTGAAGAGGAAGAGGTTCAATTCAGGTTTTATCTTCTTGTTTATTTCTTATAACTCTAATGATTTCCATTAGATTCATGACTTTATTTTCATTGTTTTTATCTATTTTCATGAACTAAACTCCTTAATTCTGGAGAATGATGTAATTTATGCTTGAACCTTTATATTGATTGTCGATTTTGTTAATGCTTCTTGATTGCTGGCCATAATTAACATGATGAATGTTTAGAATCTATCACTCGAGAGAGAGGATTTGAATAGATCTAGAGAATATAACATAAGAGTTTTATAGAGTTCGAGAGAATATATAAGTTCCTTTGAAGTCATTAATATAGAATCATAAAGCGTAATAAGTTGTTAACTACTATATTTGTATAGAGAAATAGAAGTTTGTAGTTGATGATATATTCAGTGATACTCAAGAGATGGAGTGGATATTTTTGGAGTCTTGACTTATAAACAATATAACTGAATAGGGATTGATTGGCATGATAAATACATAGGAGATAGATAGGTGAAATCAGACTCTAGAATCTCTATCGTATTAGTTCATCATATCTAAATATTTTTATATTTTATTTTTTTAATTAAATCTTTATTAATTATCGTCTAAATAAAGTTAGGATTATCAATTGTAGTATTTAATGCGAGTTAACGCAATCTCTGTGGATTCGACACTCTTTCACTGATTTATACTAAAACTTGACATTGTACACTTGCGGTACGATATAAAATATCACAACAGTCGTTCTTAGCATATCTATACATCAATCTAATACGCATAATGACAATACCATTAATAAGGTATGAAATGAAAAATATAGTTATTTAATTAATAAATAATAAAATGTACAATTCGGATTGGCACTTCAAGAACCAACTCCATCAAACTCCCACTTGCTTAGTGCCAATCTAAATGGTACCGCAGTCTCATCTCCTCCACATGTTTATCGAATAACTTCGGAGGTAAGTCATTTGTAAGTGAGACTGCTATGTTGTCTTGTCATTGAAACTTTAAGACCACTATGCCTTTTCATTCAATTATCTCTCTAATTACGTGATATTTCCTTTCCATATGTTTAGACTTGGAATATGCCCTCGGCCCCTTAGCCTGCGCGATGGCTATGTTGTTATCACAGTAAAATGGGATAGAATCCGCATTACTAAGCACAACGTCAAGTTCTATGATAAAATTTCTAATCCAAACAGCTTCTTTAGCAGCCTCTGAAGTCGCTATAAACTCCTCCTCAGTGGTGAAATCAGCTATTGAGCCTTGCTTTGAACAACGCCAACTAATCGCACCACCGTTAAAGGTAAATATGTATCCTGATGTAGATTTTCTATCATTTGGATATCTCTGGAAGTCGGAGTCTGTATAACTCTTAACTTGTAGCTCATTTTCTCCATATATCAGAAAATTATCTCTAGTACCTTTAAGATATTTTAGGATATGTTTCACGGCTGTCCAATGATCTGTTGGTTTCTAATTAGGTCCCAAGATCATAACAAGCATGAAAAACAAGTGTGAATATATCAAAGGAGATAGCGGAATACTCACATCGATCGGTTGAGACGATTTGATGAAGAACAAAATTTTTGAGCTCCTTTAAAGTGCATTCGGCCAAGGCATTCTTATGACTCCATTGTTGCACCAAGCTCCAAGCTTTTGATGATGGTGATTCCATGCTCATGAATAGGTTTCCCTATCACCTTTGTATAACCCTTTGTGTGCTAGCACTTCTTGATTTTGCCACAAAAATCAAGCTTTTCTATTGATTTTGACCAAGCCAAATTTGAGAGAAAAATGGCCATTAGGTTCAGCCAATGGAGGAAGAAGGAGAGAATAATGGTTGGTTGGTGTGTTTAATTGGTTTTGTAAAAAAAAAAACCAAATACTAAAGTCAAACACTAATATAAAAACAATATATTATTATCAAGCCATCAAATGGCTTTTCCAACCACTCACATCAATTACTATTCATGAATAATGACTAGATGTCAATCACATCACTCAGAGTGATAAGTGATTTGACGCTAGATGTGACTTGCGGACCCCACTTCGATTCTAAATGCGAATGGTTCCGCAAATACTCTCGGGCCCGGGTTCACTAATTCCGAATTAACGAATTTTCCGTTGAGTCGTAATTAAATCTAATTTAATTAAATAATTATGCCTAGCACAATTACTATTCACATCGCAAGTGAACTGATTCTAAATCAACTCGTTTGTCCGAATTGAAATTCATTTTTAATTTCACGTCGAAATCCAATTTCGTTTAATATATCGAATATATTATTTTACCGATTAATTCCAAATTAATCGTTATCTCTCTTTTATTGATATTTTATCCTAGATAAAATCTCTGAAATTAATCATAGATTAATTTTCTCTCTCATCGAATTAATCCCAGATTAATTAAAGTGCGAGTCATACGTCATCGGTGAATCTTTGGGAAGCGACCCATGAGATCCCCGGATATATTGGTAGTAAATTCGGTCGTCGAACTATCCGAACACGTAAGTACCTCGTACTACATTTTACCGATTTACAAGACAAGGTTGGCCTCTAGCAAAGCGCCATGCCTACCCAATTCTCCAGAAATATCCTTACAGGAATAAAAGATCTGTATCAGGCGTAGTATACCATAGTATTGCGTATTTCTGTCCAGTATCGGATGATCACCTGTAGGCCTGGGGCTGGAATTGTGTCTGCTCCGTACGAAGTACTTGTCGGATGTCCGGTAACTAGTCTCTATAATCGGATATACATGACCTAGTCATAATATCCCGATGGCCGCGCAGCACTTAAGAGCACTAATACCGTATCTAGCGTGACATCATCTCCACTATGACCGGAGTGATACTTCCGTCTTGACATCACACCCAATACTCTACGATTCTCAATACACCCAGCATTGGCGTACACAGAACTAGTTAAAGTCCTGGACGACCGCAACCAAAGTATATTGATTGTCGTAAGTATTAGCGGTGCAAGTCTCAGGTTAAGACCAAATACACCTACCCTGATGTCGGACTACCATAGACACACAGTCATACTTGTTGGTGATTATCTAGGTCCCAAGATCATTAAACAAGCATGATAAAGTGTTGAATACATCTCAAAGGAGTTGCGGAATACTCACATCGATCGATTGAGACGATTGAAGATGAACAAAACCAATTTTGGATCCTCCAAGGTGGCGCCAATGTGCGCAGTTCACAGCCCACTGTTTCAGTTTTGAGTCTTGAATTTGAGCTCCGAATCTTCATCGAACGATTCCCGGCTCGAGGGTAAGTGTCCCTAACACCTTCATATGTCTCTCGGGAGTGCTAGCTCGCTTGGATTTTGCCACAAAACCCTTGAAATTGCCTTGCAATTTTCGGCCAACCCATGGCAGTTCACTGCCATGGGCGTGAACATTGGGAGAGAAATGAGAGAAGAAGAATTGTGTTAAAGTTAGTCAAACCATTTCCAGAAAGGCTTTATATATTTACCATAATATATATTAAACATTTACCAAATAAATCAATTAAAAATAAATGGTAAATGCTTCCACCAACTAACACTATTCCAACAACACACATCAACTATTCATTTCACTTTATTAAAGTGACATGTCTATCAATCAATCAATCACTCACATCAATCAATCAAATGTCACATCACTCAAAGTGACTTTTGATTTGACGCTTTGATGTGATGAATGACTTGACGCTTTGATGTGACGAATGACTTGACGCTTGATGTGACTTGCGTGCCGCATTCGAATTCGAAATACGAATGGGCTCGCAATCACACTCGGGCTCGGGTTCGTTAATTCCAAATTAAGGATTTATCCATTGCGTCGTAATTAAATGATTACGCCTAGCGAATTCACTATTCACGTCGCTAACGAATTAATTCCAAATTAATTCGTTCGCCCGAATTAAAATCCAATTTTAATTCCGCGTCGAAATCCAATTTCGTTTAATATATCAAATATATTAATTTACCGATTAATTCCAAATTAATCGTTATCTCTCTTTTATTGATATTTTATCCTAGATAAATTATATCCGAAATTAATCCTAGATTAATTTTCTCTCTCATTGAATTAATCCCAGATTAATTAAAGTGCGAGTCATACTTCATCGGTGTATCATTGGGACGCGACCCAAGAGATCCCCGGATATGTTGGCAGTAAATCGGGTCGTCGGACTATCCGAACACGTACGTACCAAGTACTACGTCTTACCGATTCACAAGACAAGGTTGGCTTCTAGCAAAGCGCCATGCCTACCCAATTCTCCGGAAATATTCTTACAGGAATATGTGATCTATATCAAGCGTAGTATACCGTAGTATTGCGTATTTCGATCCAGTATCGAACTGTCACGTGCTAGGCCTGGGGCTGGAGTTGTGTCTGCCCCAACGAAGCACATGTCGGATGTCTGGTAACTAGTCTCTATAATCGGATATACATGACCTAGTCATAATATCCCGATGGCCGCGCAGCACTTAGGAGTACTAATACCGTATCCTACGTGACATCATCTCCACTATGATTGGAGTGATACTTCCGTCTTGACATCACACCCAATACTCTACGATTCTCAATATACCTAGTATCAGCGTACACAGAACCGGTTAAAGCCCTAGACGACCTCAACCAAAGTATATTGATTGTCGTAAGCATTAGCGGTGCAAGTCTCAGGTTAAGACCAAATACACCTACCTTGATGTCGGACTCCCATAGACACATAGTCAAACTACCAATGGGATTCCGAGGGGTTTTATCCAGAGCGAAGCTGTTTCCCGTACCGTCGGTGAAACACAACCTCCTACCGCACTTTCATAAGTATCCAATACTTAAGTATATGAGAACTACGCCGTTGTGCCCTCACAACGCGCACAAGTACGATACTAGTCTTTTACGTATTTATCGATGTCCAATCTCGATAATACTCTGACTAGGGATATTTAATGATTTATCCTTCGTTGATTGATACTGTCTCATATCATTCTCAATCAAAGAACAAATCATAAGGACCTCTCATTATTTATACATCTTGGTGATCTAATCACAAATGAAAAGTGTGCAATTTCCTTTGTCACATAGTTAATTTGTACAACAACACAATGATCTGTACAAATAGTGACGCTATGGGTCATAATTGTCCAACAATCTCCCACTTGGCCTATAGCCAGTCACTCAAGTGTTTAACACCCGAACTATGTACGGTTTGCTCAAATTGCTGAGAAAGGTTTTCGTCAGTGGATTTTCATGATTATCGTCTGATGCGATTTATATGATCATCATATCGCCACGATGTATGATCCGAACGAATCAGATGAATAGTCGAAGTATATATCTGGATCGTTGATGAGACAATTAATTCTCTAGCCTGTGCTGACGCCTAGCTCAGCTGCTAACAGAAATATATCTAATCTAATTAGATTTATTATTGACCCAGATTGCTTCAATTGCTGCCTCAGCTGCTGCAATTTATCCGCATTTGTTGTTATTCGGAACAGTATCTTGCTTGGAAGATTTCCAGCTCACTGTACCATAATTCAAACTGTATAGTACTGTTTGCGACTTTCAGTCGTTTTATCGGTTTGGAAACTTGCAGTAGTGATCCCAGTCACTTCAAGTTCTCATTCTCCACAGATTAAGACAACATCCTTAGATCTCTAAGATTCTAACGGATGTTCTTAACATCAATTCAGTGACCATCACCTGGGTTGGCCTGACTGTGAATCCATATGCTTAAAGCGTATGAGACACCAGGTCATGTACAATTTTCAATGTACAAGTTCTCACAGAGTTTTGACAACTTAATCTATCTCAGTAGATCTTTATTCCTAGAATAAAGGTTGTTACTCCCAAGAATTCTACGGAGAATTTTCTCGAAAGCCAAGCTTTTGCCGATTATTTTATATGGGAATTTCATTTCCAAGAAATGAATATGTTATCATTATTTTATCAAAGGACATTCTTGTCAGTGCGCTTCCACTAACCTTCTTATATACACAATAATCATTTTCGTTTTGAATTAAATCATAGACCATTATGATTACATCAAAATGATGATTCTAATAACCTAATGCTTGCTTCAATCCAAACATGGATCGAATAACCTGCAAACCTTGTTTACTGGTTTTAGTACGATAAAATCGTCAGGATGTTATAAACATCCTCCAAAGGGTTTCCGTTTAAGGAAAGCGATTTTGATCTTTAACTGACACATTTCATAAATGAAACGTGCAGCTACAGCAAGCATTTTCCAAATGGATTTGCTGTGGCAACAGGTAAAAGCAACACAATATTGATAACGATACCTTTCCGCTACAAGCCTAGCTTAGTACGTTGGTATGTTGCCATCCACGTATGTCTTCCTTGAAGACTTATACAGTACCTATAGACACAATGCCTTATGGTACATTAACTAGTGTCCAAACATAGTTGTTATACATGGAATCCATTTTGGACTCATGGCACTTTGCCATAACGGAAGTCGATACCTTGTATCACTTCCTCATACGTAGTCGGTTGGTATACCTCAACAAGATTGACATCTTTATGAGGTGAGATCAGAAACCCATACCCCAGGTTGTTTTCTGATTCTCTCCGACCTACGTAATTTCTTGTGTATACGAAGATTAACGGTATAGTTTCATCCTTGATGAACTATTTGTGTTCCATTAAGGACTTCGTGCCTGAAACAGTATTACTCCAATTTTCATCGAGTTATACCGTCCTCCCACTGACCACTGCATATCGGTAATCCTCTAAGAAAGACCGCATGGCGAGCAACAATTACAATTGTTCCCTAGTGAGATGTATAAGTACTATACTTATGGTTTTCCCTAGGATAACCTATATTTGGCACTATCCGATTTGGGTTCATGTTTGGTATCATCCAAACGTAAGCCTAGCACACCCAAATCTACAGGAGTGTGAAACCTAGTCTCCTTTCCCGTTCATGTCTAATATGAAGTCTGTCAAACAGAATTTACATGGAACCTTATTCAAAATAAGTTTTGCACTGTTTATGCTTATCTTTGAAGGAAAAGGTAGCTCAGAGCGACTCATGATTAACCTTATCATGTCCAACAAAATTCGGTTTCTCCGTACGGGCACACCGTCAAACTGATGTGTTCCAAGAGGAGTCCTCATTTGAAAGAATACTCTACTCTTTCAAGTATATATCAAACTTATTGCTTAAGTATTTTCCATTACGGTTTTATCGTGACGGTTTAATACTTTAGCCGATCTGTTTGTCTATTTCGTGTCGAAACTCTAAAAGTTTCCGATTTGTGTTCTTTAAAAGAGACACATAACCATAATGTGATGCCAAAAACGTTAAGGTCATGAAACATTCATATCTACATCTAGCCTAGCTAGATATGGGCCCACTTACTTCACTATGAATAGGGCTATCAGATCGGTGGCACTTACACTATTACCAAGTAAATAGTGTTTTAGGTACCTTACCTAATAAACTAGATTCGTAGACTTTATTTGATTAGTCAAATCAGTCCTAGTACCCACTCTTCAAAAGCGTGGATATACGACTCTTGTTTAATTGTGTCCCAGACAACAATGTCACAATTAGTTTCATCTGATCAGATCAGTATGAGCTATTAGTTTGTCATATTATATGTTCGAGATTTTATTTATATTCAAAATATAAATACTGTTATTCACATCTAATGTGTTTATCTCAATATCATCTTTATACAATAAAACACTTTAGTGTTCTAGAATATAAAGGTTTATCCGCAGCGGATTGAACACTGATATAGAGATAATGTTTCTAGTCAAACTAGTTACATTATAACAGTTTCCTAATTTAGGTACATACCGAAGGTAGTTCCTAAACTTAGGTATCTATGGTCGAAACAGCGACTTTCGTCCCGTTTCCGATTCGCAGATTAACCTCAACTTGAAGTCAGTATCCTGCTCACAGCAGATTCTGAACATCAATACATATTTTATGTACCATACTAAGCATTTTAAAATCCAATTTTAATACTAGAAATGGACATAATTTTGATAAACATCCTTAAAGTCAGAGCCTTGCCCTTTCTTTAATTCCTTCGTGTCTGCCATATCCAAACGACAGTCACTTCGGGATATGTCCTTTATCTTCCCATGAGATAATAACGATATGCCTTTACCCCTTGGATTTCTAGAATATTGACGTAAAGTGCGCCTTGCGCTACTTATCTAATTGCAAAGTTTGACTTTATCTCCCTGAGATTAGTTATTAATTCTCCAAGAATTATCAATTGCAAATTTAATACTTCTTAAATCTAAACATAGATTTATAACAAGTACATTGAATTAAGCACTATAAGTCATCATCACATAATACTTCCAAAGATTATGTTCCACTAATTTGCTCAATTCCGGGTTTAGGTATAATAGGTTATTTTATCAAATAAAGTAACTTATTATTTATTTCCATGACCATCCTGAAATTTTATTCCCAATTTGAAAAATTTAAATCATTTAAATATTGTAATCCAAGATTATATTTAAATGTCCAACTTTTCAATGTCTCTTGATTTTAATAGTCCAACTATTCAATCAATTATTTTAGGTACTATATATCATAATGATTACAAAAATCTAATTATTCAATCAACTATAATATTAATTCAATTATATTGATTACTATAATCCAATTATAAAATCAACTATTTATTGAATTTATTTGAATATAGTCAAACTATATTAATTAAAACAACATTAAATATTAGTCCAACGAATACTTTTTAATTATTTGACGAGTGATATTTGTTTGAGCGCGTATGGCGAGTAATTGAACGAATATTGCAAATTCAATTCTTGCCTCCCACTATTTTTCAGCGAGCCTCTAACCATCTGTCGAGTACTCGGGAAACCGTGTTTCCTAGTGGGCTAGGATCCCGTTAAATGTCACACAATCTTGACTTTGGCCAACAAATTGTATGATAATTAACTAGGTAGATCTCTAAGATCAATTGGATCCAATCCAATTCCTAGGTCCGGTAGGTGGACATCCAAGTCCCAAACATATATCGTATATATGCCTATATATCCAATATTTACCCTAACCGTTTTCCTCTGAATCAACTAGGCCTTGGCTTTGGCACAACAAACCGAATGATCCCAGTCAAGCGCGACCCATTGACCATGGAAAGCTTCGTAATCAATGTCGAGTGACAAGAAGCGGTCTTGACTTTGGCCAACAAACCACAACTTGGACAAGACACCGATATGGAACAAAACTCTCGTGATTCAAACACATCTTTGACGGACAAAGGGCTTGACTTTGGCCAACAACCCAATGCCAATCTCGGATCTTGAGTAAGAAACACTCAATGGAAGGAAAAATGCATGATATTGAGCGAGGGTTTTTTGCGTGCAAATTGGCTACCAATTTATTATCTTTGTTAAGGTCTCATCATCATACACCCTTAAACATGCATTCTAAATACATAATAAAGCGTATATGAAAATAAATAATAATGATATGCGGATGGATACTTAACACATTGATCCTAGATCAAATCTCTCCCTTTCTCTATCATGCTAGCACTTGTATTACTTCTACCCGTTACACTACACTTCTAAAGAAACCTCATTTACATTGAGGGGAATAGGTGAGAAGAGAATACATAGAGAATAGAGGTGAAAAGGCTGGACACGCAGGTCCAATTTAATAAATCAAATTTATTACAACAATTTCCAAAATTGCCCTTACCCGACTAATATCCATCCGATATACATTATTCATTCATCACAACCATGTATTCACACAAAGCATGTTATCAATCAATCTAATCAAATTAATTAATCTGATAATTAGTGATCATCCAATGTTCAAACAACGATTTGATTTTGCTTGAGTCAAACTCGTTTTTGCGAATAAGTACTCAAAGTACGAATTCTCGAATTAAATTAAACTACATCATTAAATCCAATTTAATATGCATTTAATTCTAATTCGCTATTTAATTCCAAATTAAATATTACACTTTAATAATAAACCTTTTACGACTTAAATTCCAAATTTAATCGTAACGCGTCTCAAAGACCGATTAACGTCCAACGTCAATTCAATTAAAGTCCAATGGGCTTTTAATTGATTTCTTAAGGCGTGGCCTTTTGGTCAAATCGGGTCAAACCGAATAACCAAAATCCAATCTAGGATTTACCCCATAAGCCCATAAATCAATCTTGGCCCATTAGGCCCAATTAAACTTTAAAGGTTCATTAAGTCGCATTTGGGGTTTAAGGAAGCGGTTTTGGGCCCAATTGGATCCAATCCAATTTGCCTTAACCCAACTTTGTACAACAAAGCCCAATAAGTCCAATTACAACATAATAAGCCCAAATCCAATTTAAAGGCCCAATTAATTAAATTACATAAATTCAATTTCGTAATTTAGTTACCTAAAGTGAATTACATGATTAATCACCCAAATCAATACTTCTAAAACACAAATTTGTCCAATTAATCATGCTCAACTTCAACAAAACATGTCCAACACATTTCATGAAAAATCAAACCCATATACATGCTTAAAGTCTCGGCCAAGGGAGATAATTTTATTCGATTCGAATTCAATCCAATTAATTCCACAATCGACACTAATTAACATCCCGAATGATTTCCAACACATCTAATGTTCAAAAATCAAAAAATCCAAGACCTATAGGGCTATATGTATTCGGCCACCATAACCAATTTGGGGAAAAATGATCCAATCACATTTTCTTGAAATTGATCGAATCAATCTTCAATTCAACCACATTTAAGCATACTTAATCATCCAATTTCTTAAAATCATGCTCAAATCCAAAATACCCAAATTTAAGCCCTAACGTTTTCATGCTCAAACCTAGGCTCTTGATGACATTGTTGGTTTCTAATTAGGTCCCAAGATCATAACAAGCATGACAAACAAGTGTGAATACATCAAAAGAGATAACGGAATACTCACATCGATCGGTTGAGACGATTTGATGAAGAACAAAACTTTTGAGCTCCTTTGAAGTGCATTCGGCCAAGGCATTCTTATGACTCCATTGATGCACCAAGCTCCAAGCTTTTGATGATGGTGATTCCATGCTCATGAATAGGTTTCCCTATCACCTTTGTATAACCCTTTGTGTGCTAGCACTTCTTGATTTTGCCACAAAAATCAAGCTTTTCTATTGATTTTGACCAAGCCAAATTTGAGAGAAAAATGGCCATTAGGTTCGGCCAAGGGAGGAAGAAGGAGAGAATAATGGTTGGTTGGTGTGTTTAATTGGTTTTGTAAAAAAAAACCAACTATTAAAGTCAAACACTAATATAAAAATATATATTATATCAAGCCATCAATGGCTTTTCCAACCACTCACATCAAGTCACATCTACTACTATTCTGGAATAGTGACTAGATGTCAATCACATCACTCAAAGTGACAAGTGATTTGACGCTAGATGTGCCTAGCATAATTACTATTCACATCGCAAGTGAACTGATTCTAAATCAACTCGTTTGCCCGAATTGAAATCCGATTTCCATTTCACACGTCGAAATCCAATTTCGTTTAATATATCGAATATATTATTTTACCGATTAATTCCAAATTAATCGTTATCTCTCTTTTATTGATATTTTATCCTAGATAAAATATCTCTGATGATTAATTTTCTCTCTCATCGAATTAATCCCAGATTAATTAAAGTGTGAGTCATACGTCATCGGTTAATCTTTGGGAAGCGACCCATGAGATCCCCAGATATGTTGGTAGTAAATTCGGTCGTCGGACTATCCGAACACATAAGTACCTCGTACTACGTTTTACCGATTTACAAGACAAGGTTGGCCTCTAGCAAAACGTCATGCCTACCCAATTCTCCGGAAATATCCTTACAGGAATAAAGGATCTGTATCAGGCGTAGTATACCGTAGTTGTAGGACACAGAACTTGGGCGATGCATGCTGTTCTAGACTCAGGGACTAGTTGAGAGTACGGAATAGTCCGCGAGGAACTAAACCAGAGAATAATGGAGTCGCCACCCAGTGTGAACCGGGATAAAGGTTTAAGGCCGCACTCACCCCTCGCAAGGGAAGACCTCAAACCGTTGGGTTCGGAATGGTCCCTTACTTATGTCATTGTGATGATATAATTTGTGCAATAAATCGACCACATCTACTCAATAATAATGTTCAAAGGTCACCTAGATCTAATATGCTTCCGTCTAACCAACTCATAATCTAAGTTTGCATGCCTGTTTGAAAGTAAGTCTTTAAACAATAAACACGCAATATCACACATCGAACATATTAAGCCATCAAACCAACGTAAACAAATAATTACTTAAACATAAGTATAAACTAAACTAAATATCATGCATGCAAAGAACATAATCATACTTTAAAATTAAATAACAAAACTAAATTAAAGCATGCTTAAAATAATAAACGAATAACCTAAGGACTATAACATGCTCAAATATAAATTTGGATGAGATGAGATACATGTATCTTAAGTGGTACGTGGTATTGTATCCCGAGTGCAGACCATACTACCGTCCATTCGGAATCGGATATGGAATTTACGTCCGGGTTTCCATCAGATATGCCACAAAAGGGAACACACGTCCCTCTCATCCAACAATCAAATCATGCCTCAAACGACTCTCATGCAATAATACTTTAAAATAAATAAAATAAAACGAAAGAATATAAGAAAAAGGGTGCCCTCAGGTTTAACCTCTTTTGTCATCTCAAGAAAGGGCGTTACACGTCCGTTGGAAGGGCGAATGATCCGGTACCTTTCCGATTTGTTTGCTCAATGTTTTTCCTCGTTATTTTGATGCTTGGGCTGCTGTTTTAAGTCCGTTTTGCTGCTGTTTTGCTGCTGCGTTTCATGTCACTGTTTTGGTGATTTAGTGGACTGTTTTGGGTGATTTTGAAGGCTTAGGAGGGTGCGTTTGTAGGGATTTTTTAGGGAAACTTTATGGAGGTTTTTGGGATGGTGTTTAGGTGATTTTAGGACTGTTTTTTGGGCTAAAGTCGCAGCAACTACTGGCCAGAACAGTAAGCTAAACTCGGCAGTTCACTAGTGCAGTGAAGCAGTTTTCAGGGCTGACTTGGGTGCACAATTGGGGCTGCTTTTGGGGGATGTTTTGCACGACTTTAAGGCTATGAATAAGGTTTATTTGAGGGTGTTTTAGGGCTGTGAATGATGGCTGGAACTCGGCAATGGAGGGTTGTGTTTCAGGCTTGGGCGTGAAAGGGGATTGGTGAAGGAGAGGAGATGAGGCAATGGAGATGTCTAGGCTTAGTGTTGCGGTAATGGAGGCTTTAAGGAGGGCTTTGGGCGTGTGATGGAGGCTTCAGAAAGTGCTTGGACGTGCTTGAGAGGATATGTGACCGAGGGTTGTGAATGGGGGGTGAAGGCCTCTTTTTATAGGCAAAGAGAGAAGACTTTCCTAATTTGAATAGGAAAGAATCTCCTAATTAGTGTCTAACAAAGAATGGATCTCCTAATTTGGATTTGTGATTGGATTTGATTTGGTAGGTTTTATTTAGGTAAGAATTTTACAAGATTTTAGCATGTGATAAATATGCATATACCTAAATAAAGACAATATGGGCGTGAATCACCCCCCTTGGGCATGGGCTTGGCTTGACTTGGTTTGACTTGGGTATTTTGGGTTTGGTTTGGGTTTTGGGCCTTAGGTAAGCTTTGAAACGGAAGTCCAACAAGCAGCCGAAGCTAAATAACTCAGATAAAATCCAACAAAAATTCTAATTTCCAACTTTACCCTTCCAACGTCCGTTTCCCGCGACTTTCATGACTAAAGAAGTAGTTGTCTCCATACGAGACTCATCATCGGGCTGATATGTAAAAATGCAATGCCTACAGTAGTATTGTGTATTTCTGTCCAGTATCGGATGATCACGTGCTAAGCCTGGGGCTGGAATTGTGTCTGAGTTCTAACCCTGTACCTAGGGTGTCGCGGTGACGTCTCCGTACCTAGAGAGCCACAAATGTCTGAGTGCTAACCCCGTACCTAGGGTGTCACAGTGACTACTCTGTACCTAGAGTGCCACAAATGTCTGAGTGCTAACCCCGTACCTAGGGTGTCGCGGTGACGACTCCGTACCTAGAGTGCCACAAATGTTTGAATGCTAACCCCGTACCTAGGGTGTCGCGGTGACGCCTCCGTACCTAGAGAGCCACAAATGTCTGAGTGTTAACCCCGTACCTAGGGTATTACGGTGACATCTCCGTACCTAGAGAGCCACAAATTTCTGAATGCTAACCCCGTACCTAGGGTGTCGCAGTGACGTCTCCGTACCTAGAGAGCCACAAAAGTCTGAGTGCTACCCCATACCTAGGGTGTCGCAGCGACGTCTCCGTACCTAGAGAGCCACAAATGTCTGAGTGCTAACCCCGTACCTAGGGTGTCGCAGTCGATATCTCCATACCTGGAGTGCAGTACCTGGCAAAACTGATCTGATGTCTCCATACCCGGAGTGTCGTATCTGGATGATTTGATACCTCTATACCCGGAGTGCCGTACCTGTCTGAACTGATACTGAACTGACGTGGGCTTCTCCCCCAACATGCCATACCCGATAGAAACTGATACTAAACTGACGTGGGGCCTCGCCCCCAGAATGCCATACCCGACAGAACTAATACTGAACTGACGTGGGCCTCGCCCCCAAAATACCATACCCGGCAAAACTGATACTGAACTGATTTGGGCCTCGCCCCCTAAGATGCCATACCCAGCAGAACTAATACTGAACTAACGTGGGCCTCGCCCCCAGAATGCCATACTCGGCAGAACTGATACTGAACTGATGTGGGCCTCGCCCCCAAGATGCCATACCCGCAAGAACTAATACTGAACTGACGTGGGCCTCGCCCCTAGAATGCCATACTCGGCAGAACTAATACTGAACTGATGTGGGCCTCGCCCCCAGAATGCCATACTCGGCAGAAACTGATGCTGATACTCTTTTTCAACACACTGTAGTGCCTCTCTTCGAGATAATCTTGATAGCTAAACATATTTTTGTCCTCAACGGGTGCTTCACGTCAAAGCCAAGGAATCTTCAAAGTACTCGACACACTCAAACCTAATCTTCTGAACGGTTGATCTGAACTAGACCCCCAGTGTGTGTGTGCTAAGGCTCTTTTGCAGCTTATTCCTTAAGTCAGCCAACTTGATGATTTCGCTTCGGAGAATCGGACCAATGGGTCTAACCAACCTGGATGTCTGGGTGACGTTTTGTGATTACTGTAGTATACTCAACATGATATGGTCTTTTTTTATTGCATCGTCTCTTTCTTTTCATTTTGGACTTTTCTTTCTTTTTTTCTTTTTTCTTTCTTCTTTTTCTTTGACACACCTACCCTTTAAGGTAGCATTTCTCCTCATGGTGGTCCTAATACTCGCCTATGGGTAGCTTCACGCTTATTGGTTATAGGCGGTCTATTTTTCTTTTTATTGCAAAGACTTTTCTTTCTTTATTTTCCAACCATATCATGTATCGTAGCAAAGGCAAATCAGTGTGGACATCCAGGCAAACGGTCATTCACCGATCCACCATCTCTTCAGCTAGTCATCTCATCAATCGCTCAGGCTTCTACTGTTGAGATACCTTTATCAAGTGCTTTATGAGTCTAGCAGAGATCAATCCATTCCGAATACCAGATAAGAGCGCGTCTCTCACTTCTCGTTTATAAGGCTTCTCCCTACAGCACACAATGTCATCACTGGACATATGTTTACCCATCAAAGATTTCTCTCTCACTTTTTTTTTTCACTCACTCACTCACTCTAAGGAACTCTTCCTCTCTACGGCTGACCATGTGGACTTCGCCCCCGGGATCCATACCCGAAACTCAAACTCAAAATGGGCCTCAACCCTCAGATTACCATCTAAATCTTAACAACAATGTGGACCTCAGCCCTAGGATTTCTACCCAAATTCAATACAGTGCTTTCGCTGTTTCTGATT
The DNA here is from genome assembly GCA_019454045.1 of Zanthoxylum bungeanum. NCBI lineage: Eukaryota > Viridiplantae > Streptophyta > Magnoliopsida > Sapindales > Rutaceae > Zanthoxylum > Zanthoxylum bungeanum. The sequence goes on from SKCR01028369.1 coordinate 60,667, forward strand.
AGCTTGTCTTTGCCGTTTTTTCTTTTCTTCTTCGAAACCTGTGAATGTAAAACAAAAACACAAAACACGCAAAAAGGAATGCAATAATGGGTTATATGTATGCATGCATGCATGCATGAGTTCTCTTTATCCCGTTGGGTTAGGTCTTCTGCGGGTGACTATTCAGTCTTCTGTCCCTCGGGTAAAATACAGCTTTAATCTGTCAACATTGATCGGCTCTGTGAACTCATTCCCTTCCAAGTTCGACAGTTTCACTACTCCATTTCCCATTACCTTCTGAACGATGTATGGTCCTTCCCAATTCGGCCTGAACTTTCCTCTCGGGTCTGTAGTCGATGGCTTTGATTGCTTGAGTACCAGATCACCTTTCTTGATCTTGGTAGGACACACCTTCTTGTTGAACGCTCGAGCCAGCCTCTTCTGATAGATCTGCATATGATGCAAAGACTTCATCCTATTCTCATCCATCAGAGCCAACTATTCAAACCTTTGCGAGGTCCACTCTTTTTCAGGCAACTCTGCTTCTGCTAACACTCGCATGGACTGTATCTCAACTTCCATCGGTAGTACCACTTCCATTCCAAAAACCAAAGAATACGGCGTGGCTCCTGTTGCCGTTCTCACAGAAGTTCTATACCCCCACAAGGCATATGGTAGTTTATCAACCCAGTCCTTGTAATTCTCAGTCATCTTTGCCAAGATCATCTTTATCATCTTGTTGGCTGCCTCGACTGCCCCATTAGCCTGCGGCCTGTATGGTGAGGACTTGTGATGGCCTATTCCATACTTCTGTAGCATTGCCTTGGTTCCTCCCTGAAATTGGACTCCATTATCTGTTACCATACATGGTGCGGCATACCATACCGGCAAATGAGATTCCGAGCTATAACTTCGCCATCTGCTTTGCTGTAACATTGCGGAATGATTCGGCTTCTACCCACTTTGAGAAGTAATCCACGACCACTACTATAAAGCGATGCCCATCGATGCATTCGGTCGTCTTCTCTCGATCATATCTATTCCCCAAGCTGAGAAAGGCCATGGCTCTGATAGCCCATGTAATTCTGTATATGGCCAATGGTTCAAATTGCCGTGTGCTTGACAGTCATGACAGTGCTTTATCAGTTTCGCGCAGTCAACTTCCATGGTTGACTAGTAAAAGCCTTGTCTCACAATCTTGCGGGACAAGTTCAATCCGTTCATATGTGGTCCACATACACCAGCGTGCACTTCTTCCATTATCTTCTGAGCTTCTTCCTTTCTTAAATATTTCAGCTAAATACCATTGCTCTGCCTCTTGTAGAGTTCTCCATTCAGACTCACATACTGAGAGGCCAACTTCTGAATAGCTAATCTATCCTTTTTGCTAGCTTCTTCCGGGAGCTCCACATTTTCCAGATACCTTTGAATATCATGGTACCACGGTTTCCCATCATCGACCTCCACTTCCAGGATTCTACAAATCTCATAGACTGGCTTGCTTTCCGTTGTCAACACAAGCGGTCTCATCACTAGTTTCTCTGGATTTTCCCAAGTTGCGGCCAGTGTTGCCAATGCATCTGCCATCTGATTCTCCTCTCTCGGCAAATGCTGAAATTTACAATCGAGGATAGTCTGTGCCAGACTTCTGAGATAGAACAAGTACAGCTTCAATCGTTCTTCTTTCAGTTCCCATTCTCCTTGCATCTGTCGGATCACCAACATCGAGTCTCCGAAAACTTCAACATTCTTAGCCCTCAAGGCTATCAGTGCAGTCAACCCAAATACACATGCTTCATACTCAGCCATGTTGTTAATCACTCCGAATGTCAACCTCTTGGCCATAGGTAAAGTTTCTCCTTCAGGGGTGACTATTACAATCCCGATCCCAGCTCCTTTGCAGTTCACTGCTCCGTCAAAATACATCTTCCATCATTGGACTGCTATAGCCTGGATTTCTTTGTCGGGGAACTCAAACTTGTACTGATCCCCTTCAACAGGTTGCAAGGCCAGGAATTCTGCCATGGCTCGCCCTTTGATTACCTTGGAGGTGAGGTATTCGATGTCAAATTCAGTCAGCAGCACTAACCATCTGCCCAACTTCCCAACCAACGAGGGTACTGAGTGCAAGTACTTCAAAGGATTCTCCTTTACGACCATTTGGATCTTGTAAGACTGGAAGTAGTGGCGTAACTTCCTGGATGCCCATACTACTGCTAGACAAATCTTCTCCACTTCCTGATAGCGAGCTTCGTACGAAAGCAGCTTCTTACTGATGTAGTAGACAGCATGCTCTACTCCTGTCTCATCGGTTTGTACCATCATCGCCCCCAGCGCTTCAGGTTCAATAGCCAAATAAAGTATCAAAGGCCTACCCTGTCTCGGAGGTTTCAACACAGGAGGTTTTACCAAATATTCCCTTATTCTGTCAAATGCTTCCTGACACTACTCATTCCACTTTACCGGTTGGTCTTTCCTCAACAACTTGAAGATGGGCTCACATACCGACGTCAACTTAGCGATGAAACGGCTGATATACGGGATTTTTCCAAGGAATGCCCTAACCTCCTTTTCTGTCTTTGGTGCCGGCATCTCAGTAATAACCTTAATCTTCTCGGGATCCACTTCTATTCCGCCCATTCCAACTGTATGGCCGAGCAGCTTTCCTGATGTTACTCCAAAAACACACTTCTTGGGATTCAGCCGCAAGTTGTACTTATCCACTCGTTCAAGGAGCTTTTCCAACGCTTCAATGTGCCCCTCCCTTGTTTCAGACTTGACCATCATGTCATCCACATACACCTCAATCTCCTTATGCATGAGGTCATGAAACAAAGTAGTGGCCATCCGCTGATATGTGGCTCCGGTGTTCTTAAGCCCAAATGGCATCACCTTGTAGCAGTAAGTACCTCATTCTGTAACAAAGGCGGTCTTGTGCTTATCTTCTTCGACCATAAGCACTTGGTTGTATCCTGAAAACCCATCCGCAAATGAGTACATGGAAGACAATGCCGCACTATCCACCAGCACATCTATATGTGGTAAAGGAAAGTCATCCTTTGGGCATGCCTTGTTAAGATCTCTGTAGTCGACACACATTCTGACTTTGACATCTTTCTTCGGAACAGGCACGATGTTGGCCAACCACTCAGGGTATTTCACTACTTCCAAGAATCCCACATCTATTTGCTTCTTGACCTCATATCTGACCTTCTCAGCCCATTCGGGTCTCATCCTTCGGAGTTTCTGCTTTACAGGCTTCATATTCGGATATGTTGGTATCGCATGCAGGGCAATACTTCTATCTACCCCAGGCATGTCCTCATAAGACCAAGCGAACACTTTGGCATATTTAACCAATATCTCTTCTAAGTTCCTCCGCTCTTCGGCGGTAACTTCGCCCGCAATCAAGATTTCCTTGGGATTTACAGGCGTACCAAGGTTGAATGCATTCGTTTTGACGGAGTTGGTATCGAATATGCTTAAGTCATGCAAGTTAGAAAGCGGAGACTCAGTCAAGGAAGTAGAATTATTGTCTTTATTGCCAACAACAAAAGGAGTACACTCGAACAAATCTGGAAGGAAAATATCCTCATCTTCTACAGATATTTCTCCCTCTATAACAGGATCCATCTCAGGTTTCTTTTCTTCCCCGAGTGTTAGGGTCTCCAGCTTCATGAGTTCTTCCTCCCACTTCTCATCCTCCTTCTTTGCAACTTCCCCCGCCAGCGGCTTTTCACCAAGCATATCCTGGAAAATCTCGAATCTAGGTACCACAACCCCATTGACTTCCACCGGTTCAGATTCTCCTTGATACCCTGAGGCCTTAACAAAGCACTCCATCAGCTTAGCCCTTTCTTCTGGGCATGGGCTTGTCCTCGTCAGACCGGTATCCCAAACCCTTTCGAGTATTTTGCCCTTTGAAATCTGGTAATGTCGAACCTTGGCCTGGCTCAAACTTCATCTTCTCTATAATTCGGGCTACCTTGGGATCCACCCACTCTTCAAAAGTCGCCGACACTTGGAATATTATGAAAGGTTGTATTTCCAAAGTGGCTACAGCATTATCCACCTCGGCTCGGATAGTGAGGATTTTCCCATCATGAGGGAACTTGATCATCTGATGCAAAGTAGAGGGCACGCCCCCAAGCTTATGAAACCACGGCCTTCCCAATAATAAGGCAAAAGTGGCTGGGATGTCCAGCACAGTGAACTCCACTTCATCCTTAACCGGGCCAACCTTGACTATTGCGGTAAAAGTACCTTCGAACTCCACGCTTGCTATCATCATAGGCTTTGATAGTCATGTTGGAAGGACTCAACTTAGTTGGCTTATTACCCAGCCTCGCTAGAATTTCCAATGGGCATACGTTGATGGAAGAGCCATCATCCACCATCACACAAGAAGTTTTCTTGCCCCTTACCTCATCTCGAATGAACAAAGGCCTGTTGTGGTTTCTTCCCTCGGCCGGAAGTTCTTCGTCAGAGAAGGTTATTTGCAAGGCCTCTTTTTGCACTGATCCCACAAACATAGCCGGATTGGCATCCTCCGGTATTACTATTTTACTCAGGGCTTCCACCATAGCCCGCCGGTGTTCTCCGGATGCACACAATAATTCCCAGATGCTCAGATGTGCCCGAGTCTTCTTTAACTGCTGCAGCACTATACCACTCTCGACTTTCTCAGTATTCTCGGTTACCTCACGACCTTCCTCCAGGACTTCCTTTCCCTTCTCTTTCTCAGTAGCATCATTATAAAAGCGCCCACTCCGGGTCATGCCTTTCACTTCTTCTTCCTCACCCCCACTTCCCAAAAATCCTTCTTCTATTCCGCCTCATCTTCACTATTACTGTCCCAAATACCGAGGCAAAAGGCTGTTTGGTCGAAGGTTTGGAGGACAAGGTCCTCTGGTAGGCCAGAGTTGATCATGTAGGTAGGTGGGGGAATAAAGTGATAATTGGGTAGAGGATTGCGGTGAGTGTTTGGTTGTTCTTTTTCAGAGTCGGGAATCTTGCGGGAGTCTATTAGGTCTTGGAATTCGTGGCAAAGCCGGGCACAATTATCGGTGTCATGACCATGCTGTTGGTGGAAATGGTAGAAGCGGCTCATGTTTAGGTTTGATGGGGGAGGATTTGGGAGTGGTTTTGGTTCTAGAGGTTTTAAAACAGCCCTTGCCTCAGTAGCTTCTCCAGTACCTTGGACAGAGGTCTACCCAAGTTAGAAAAGCGCCTATTCTTTATGGCTGCAATCTCCGCAGTAACAGGCTTAGCTCCTGAGGATCCTCCGACAGTCCTCCTGTTCAAACTATAGAACTTTCTGTTCTCAGCCTCCTCCTCTTCATATCCATTACGGTTTCTCTCAATTGGCGGAAATCCGCAATCATCGAAGTCATTCTCCTCAGTTTACTATAGATCGAGGGTTTAGTTCCCTTGATGATCATCTTGATCTGATTTTTTCTCGGAAGGCCTGGTCTGCATCTTTAAGAGCTGGCTTCTCCAGCGGTCAACATACTCCTTAAAGCTCTCCTCAGGCTTCTGCTTAGTATTCTCCAAGTCGCGGAGCGACAAGTCAATCTCTAAGTCCGTCACATACTACTTCAAGAAGGCATCAGCCAACTCCCTCCAGTCTTCTTTAACCTTCTTCTCAAGGCTATGATACCAAACCACATGTGCCCCCTCGAGTGACATCCCGAACATCTTCTGGACTTGGCGCTGAGATAGGCCAACTGAACTCATCACCGAGGCATAATGTCGCAAATGGACCCTCGGTTCCCCGTTCCCATTAAACTTCACGATGTCAGGCATTTTGAACTGCGCGGGCAACTGTTCCTCAAAAGTCATTGAGTCATAATCCAGTAGATCCTCATGTTTCCCCTTCAGCTTACGGGTGACAGACTCCATCTGATCACGGAGCCTTTGCATTTCAGCCTGAGTCCCAGCTATCCTACCAGCGGCATAGTCAGCCAAATCATCATCAAATACCGGAGCATCATCATTCAATCCATTTTGAGGGCTCTCCCGCCTCTCATTCTCAGATCCTCCCGCAGCACGGGGCACAACCATACCAGACATGGCAGCAGTCAGAGCTTGCAGTTGTTCAGTCATCTTGGCAAAGTTAGCTTCCATCTGATCCATTCTGGACCCCTCGGTGACGGTTTCACTCATATTCACTGCAGGTCTTTTGACTAATCTCCCCTCTTCTCTAACCCAACGGGAATCTATGTTGCCTCTCTTAAGGCCACGTGTCAGTGCATATGTGTGCGATGCATGTAATATATAAAATTATAAAAGAAAATCTAAACTACGTGGCCCATTTATCATTTTAAAGTATTCAATCATACTATCGTGCGGTGCAAACTTGTCCCAGTTGAAAAGGCCCAACAGGTTTACACTTTACGGTGATATGGCTAAATGGCTTCAAATGATAAGAGGCCCTATTCACAAAATGGCCCACCGGCATTCTAGAAGCTTTTGGCCCAACTGTTAAAAGACACAAACTTGTCCCAGTTTAAATGGCCCAACAGGTTCATACCATTTGACAGAAGGTCCAACTGGATCCAAATGGCGGCGGCCCACCACATATAATTAAAAGATGACTAACTACAGGTTCTTTATGGCTAAGGTTCACGAGTTGGTTCACGGGGCGCGGATAAAGGCTCTCGCTGACGAAGGTTTGCCCACAACTAGGACTCCCCACTCAAGGGTTCAAACGACCAAGTGAGCGCACCTTTTTTATACCTTACGGTACGTGCCAACGAGTTATGGTGTGTGACTGACTGTCGAATGGACTTCCCATTGAAGATTCCCCAGAGGGAGGGTAGAGCGAGGCTCTCTTAAGTACCCTAGCCTCTTAGGCTCTTATCGCTTGGTGACAGGAATAAACAACGAGTCCTCCAAACTAGTCTATCACAACAAGCTACGGGTAATGATCATCTAGGTGCCTTCACAACTTTTCCTCGAAAGCTAGTGAATGAAGGAAGACACCCAACCATCACCTAGCTTTAACTAAGCCTTTGATTAACCCCCTCAACCCACTACAGACATGGTCAGCTAATGCACAAATTATACACAACACAAGACATGATTTCGAGGCCGATTCTCTATCCCCAGTGAAGTCGCCAGACAGTAGGACACAGAACTTGGGCAACGCATGCTGTTCTAGACTCAGGGCCTAGTTGAGAGTACGGAATAGTCCGCGAGGAACTAACCGGAGAATAATGGAGTCGCCACCCGGTGTGAACCGGGACAAAGGTTTAAGGCCGCACTCACCCCTCGCAAGGGAAGACCTCAAACCGTTGGGTTCGGAATGGTCCCTTACTTATGTCATTGTGATGATATATTTGTGCAATAAATCGACCACATCTACTCAATAATAATGTTCAAAGGTCACCTAGATCTAATATGCTTCCGTCTAACTAACTCATAATCTAAGTTTGCATGCTTGCTTGAAAGTAAGTCTTTAAACAATAAACACGCAATATCACACATCGAACATATTAAGCCATCAAACCAACGTAAACAAATAATTACTTAAACATAAGTATAAACTAAACTAAATATCATGCATGCAAAGAACATAATCATACTTTAAAATTAAATAACAAAACTAAATTAAAGCATGCTTAAAATAATAAACGAATAACCTAAGGACTATAACATGCTCAAATACAAATTTGGATGAGACGAGATACATGTATCTTAAGTGGTACGTGGCATTGTATCCCGGTGCAGACCATACTACCGTCCATTCGGAATCGGCTATGGAATTTACGTCCGGGTTTCCATCAGATATACCACAAAAGGGAACACATATCCCGCTCATCCAACAATCAAATCATGCGTCAAACGACTCTCATGCAATAATACATTAAAATAAATAAAATAAAACGAAAGAATATAAGAAAAAGGGTGCCCTCAGGTCTAACCTCTTTTGTCGTCTCAAGAAAGGGCGTTACACGTCCGTTGGAAGGGCGAATGATCCGATACTTTCCGATTTTTTTCTCAATGTTTTTCCTCGTTATTTTGATGCTTGGGCTGCTGTTTTAAGTCCGTTTTGCTGCTGTTTTGCTGCTGCATTTCAGGTCACGGTTTTAGTGATTTAGTGGACTGTTTTGGGTGATTTTGAAGGCTTAGGAGGGTGCGTTTGTAGGGATTTTTTAGGGAAACTTTATGGAGGTTTTTGGGATGGTGTTTAGGTGATTTTAGTACTGTTTTTTGGGCTAAAGTCGCAGCAACTACTGACCAGAACAGTAAGCTAAACTCGGCAGTTCACTAGTGCAGTGAAGCCGTTTTCAGGGCTGACTTGGGTGCACAATTGGGGCTGCTTTTGGGGGATGTTTTGCACGAATTTAAGGCTATGAATAAGGTTTATTTGAGGGTGTTTTAGGGCTGTGAATGATGGATGGAACTCGGCAATGGAGGGTTGTGTTTCAGGCTTGAGCGTGAAAGGGGATTGGTGAAGGAGAGGAGATGCGGCAATGGAGATGTCTAGGCTTAGTGTTGCGGTAATGGAGGCTTTAAGGAGGGCTTTGGGTGTGTGATGGAGGCTTCACAAAGTGCTTGGACGTGCTTGAGAGGGATATGTGACCTAGGGTTGTGAATGGGGGTGAAGGCCTCTTTTTATAGGCAAAGAGAGAAGACTTTCCTAATTTGAATAGGAAAGAATCTCCTCATTGGTGTCTAACAAGGAATGGATCTCCTAATTTGGATTTTTGATTGGATTTGATTTGGTAGGTTTTATTTATGTAAGGATTTTACAAGATTTTAGCATGTCATAAATATGCATATACCTAAATAAAGACAATATGGGCGTGAATCACCCCCCTTGGGCATGGGCTTGGTTTGACTTGGTTTGACTTGGGTATTTTGGGTTTGGTTTGGGTTTTGGGCCTTAGGTAAGCTTTGAAACGGAAGTCCAACAAGCAGCCGAAGCTAAATAACTCAGATAAAATCCAACAAAAATTCTAATTTCCAACTTTACCCTTCCAACGTCCGTTTCCCGCGACTTTCATGACTAAAGAAGTAGTTGTCTCCATACGAGACTCATCATCGGGCTGATATGCAAAAATACAATGCCTACAGTAGTATTGCGTATTTCTGTCCAGTATCAGATGATCACGTGCTAGGCCTGGGGCTGGAATTGTGTCTGCCCCGCATGAAGCACTTTTCGGATGTCTGGCAACTAGTCTCTATAATCGGATATACATGACCTAGTCATAATATCCCGATGGCCGCGCAGCACTTAAGAGCACTAATACCGTATCCAGCGTGACATCATCTCCACTATGACCGGAGTGATACTTCCTTCTTGACATCACACCAAATACTCTACGATTCTCAATACACCCAGCATTGGCGTACATAGAACCGGTTAAAGTCCTGGACGACCGCAATCAAAGTATATTGATTGTCATAAGTATTAGCGGTGCAAGTCTCAGGTTAAGACCAAATACACCTACCCTGATGTCGGACTCCCATAGACACACAATCATACTACCAATGTGATTCTGAGGGGGTCTATCCATAGCGAAGTTGTTTCTCGTACCATCGGTGAAACACAACCTTCTATCGCACTTGCATAAGTATCCAATACTTAAATATATGAGAACTATGTCGTTGTGCTCTCACAACGCGCATAAGTGCAATACTAGTCTTTTACGTATTTATCGATGTCCAATCTCGATAATACTCTGACTAGGGATATTTAATGATTTATCCTTCGTGGATTGATACTGCCTCATATCATTCTCAATCCAGGAACAAATCATAAGGACCTCTCATCATTTATACATCTAGGTGATCTAATCACAAATGATAAGAGTGCAATCTCCTTTGTCACATAGTTAATTTGTACAACAACACCATGATCTGTACAAATAGTGACGCAATGGGTCATAACTGTCCAACATGATCATTACCTAGATCAAATTGATATTGGCTGGTCACACTGACACCAAAACTGATGTCAGGTCTAGTACATAGCATGTGATATATTATGCTTCCAACATAAGGAGAATATGGAAAGTTAGACATCCTAACTTTCTCTTCCAATAGGTTTAACTCATTCAGGAATTTCAACTAAGTCCCATTCTTGATTGGCATGTATTGAATCCATTTTGGATTTCATGGCTTCCTACCATTTTCCTGAATCGATATCCAATATCGCTTCTTTATACTTTCTCGGATCTGTTTCCTCCAAGAGGAGAACATCAAGGCTTACATTAGATGTTAAAAACAGTCTCTCATGAGGCTTTGATATTCTATTAGACTTACATAAAACTTGTGTTGTAGATCTTTCATCTAATTGGATCTCTGGTTTCATCTTAGGTTCCTTAATGTTGGGATCAAACTCATCAAGTTTAATCTCTCTATAATTCCCACTTTCTCTCAAAAATTGCTTTTCAAGAAAAGTTACAAAGCTAACAACAAATACATTTCATTGCTCGGAATCGTAGAATTAATATCCCATAGAATTATCAAGATATCCAACGAACCTATTTTAAACCCTAGGTTCTAGTTTATCTTGCTGCGTAATTCTAACGTATGCAAGACAATTCCAAATCTTTAAATGTCTAAGACTTGGATTTCTACCAACCATATCTGATAAGGGAAACAGCTTTCGATGGAACCCTATTAAGTATGTAGGCAGCAGTTTGTAAAGCGTAACCCTAAAGGTAATAAACAAGATTTGTATAGCTCATCATGGATCGCACCATATCCAATAAAGTATGATTTCTTCGTTCAGACACACCATTGTGTTGCGGTGTCCATGGTGGGCTATATTGGGTAAGAATTCCATTATCCCTTAAATAATTTATGAATTCTTCACTTATGTATTCTCCGTCTCGATCTAATCTAAGGCATTTTTGATGAATTTACTGATTTATTTTTCTACTTCATTTTGGAATATTTTGAACTTATCAAAATTTCTGACTTATGTTTCATCAGATAGACATATCCATATCTAGACTTGTCATCTGTGAAAGTCACAAAGTATGTTGAATCATTATGCTCGGCATGATTTAATGGAATACACCCATCACTGTGTATTAGCTCTAGTAAATCTCCAGCACAGTGTCCAAAAACTTGAAATGAGGTCTTTGTCATCTTTTCTTCTATACATGACTCATAAATCGGATAAAGATCTAAGGTAATATTTTCAATCAAACCATCCTTTACCAATTTGGATAGACGTCTAACACCTATTGTGCCCAATCTCATATGTCATAATTCAGTATTATTTAGTTCAGACTTCCTACTTGTATTTTTCATCTCTATATGTTCCAAAACATTGTGACCGTTAGATAAAGAACATTCACATTTCAATAAATTATCTTTATCATATAAACATCAAGTTCCATCCTCAATATTTATTTTATATCCCTCTTTATATAATATTGGGAGTGATATTATTTGTTTGATAATTGAGGGAACATAATAATAATCATGCAAATCTAATTTACATCTATTTGGGAGATCTAGAATAACTGTTCTTATAGCATTGACATCTAATATCTCACCATTGCCAATTCTAAGCTGGATCTCCCATTTATTCATCCTTCTTCTAACCCTCATTTGCTGCAGGAAAATGAAAATATGAGTAGAACTGCCCGTGTCTAACACTCATCCACTATTTGTATCTAAGGCGAATGAGATTTCAATAATTGGAAAAATAAAAAGCATACCTGAGGGTCCTACTTTTCCTTTAAGCTCTAGACAATCATTCTTCCAGTGTCTAGACTTCTTACAATATAGACATTGATCATAAGTTACTTTTGGTTTTGGCCTTTGCGCTTCTTGTAGTTCTTCTTTGATATCTTCTTTTTTTCCCATCTTGATTTTCTCTGACTTCTCAGAAGTCTTTGAAGAGCCAGCTCCACCATGGAGATACAATATGGGGTTGTCTTTTTTCAAATCTTGCTCCACAGTGTATAACATGTTATAAAGTTCTTCGTATGTGGCTTGCATCTAATGCAGAAGACATAATCAAATTACGGCCCAGCCTTTCATCAAACACAATGTCCTGTCATTCCAGATATCGAATCTGCTCTATCATGTTCAAAACATGTGTGCTGAAATCTCCTCCCTCATTGAGTTCATCACGAAAAAATTCCTTAGACCTTCGATAAAGTTACATTTCTTGGTTTACCTCGAACAACTCCTTGAGTTTTCGCTTGATGCTCCAAGCATTCAGTACTTCAATGTACTTTCTTCGCAAATCTGGAACCATTGATCCCAAGATTTAGGATTTCACCTTCAGGTTATCATCCTTTCATCCATCAAAAGTTTCTCGCTCTTCTGGAGTAGAGTCGGGATCGATATCAACAGGTAGTGGATTGATAGTGGTATAAGTCAACTTTTCATACTTCAAGACAAGACGTATGTTTATTTCCCATTCGAAATGGTTCTCTGCTCCTTTTAGCTTATTGGAATCTAAAAGTTTCATCAATGGATTAGCAGCAGCCATCAACAAGACAATATTTTTTAGTAGTAGCAGAACAATATTCATTTCAAAAGTGTTAACACTAATTGATTATGGAATTTTAAATCTATTAGTGTCATCCCACTACTTTACGTAATTCTGTAATCACCCTTAACAAAAAAAAATAAAATTTTACTATCAATATTTCATAGCGGGAAGTGGATTCTATGACATTTACTCCAGCCTTACATTAATGATGATATTGGCCTTTATAAACTCATTAGGTAGAGCTCCCAGGTCAAGCACATTCATGTGACTCCTAGTTTGGTCTTGAACCGTTTCTTATCCTCACACTAATGACGATATTGGATCAAGACGTGTTCTAGGTGTATACTTATCAATGTGCACTAATGAGCTTTGTATGTACACCCTCACACTAATGATGATATTGGGTGACTATGTTAACTCATAATGTTACATCTAATGTTTTACCGGAGCGGCCTAAGTTCCGAGCACTTATACCATCTCACTAATAAAGATATTGGATATAAGTAGTAAGAACTCATTTATCTCCATATTGACAAGAAGGACCATCCAATAATGCTCTAATACTATTAATACTACCACTTAAATAAAGTAATCACCTAATCACTGGAGATTTATGACAATCAAGTCATTAACTTAATTAGGTCAAAGTTTTAATTTAAAGCATGCAATACATATCTAATATGTCTTATGCATAATTAAATTAAAATTACTATGGAATAGATTCAAACTATGTGTTGTGTGGTTAAGCCTTTGCTACTGATACCACTCTGTTGGAGTAATTGTGGAAACCTTAGGGACGGATCGGTGCCTCGGGAAGTGTAAATAAGTCTAACCCATAGATATAAAGTATTTAATGAAATACTATATTCCATTACTAGTGTATATAAAAAAAAACCGGGACTGAATCGGTGTCCGGAAGCTCCAGAACGAAGCAAAACAAATTCAGCACATGTAGCACATTGTGCGTAGATCACTTTTTTTTTTTAATTTTACAAATGCTTTGTTTTTTAAAAAAACAAAGCTTCAGCTCTTTGGAAAAATTCCAGAGAGCTGAAGCAATTAGGATCTATTATCCCAATAGCTTCCGGTCTTCCCTAAATACTTCAAAAATACCTAAAATTAATTTTTAATATCAAAATCAACATCAACACATGTTATAGAATAAAAATCAAATTTCAAAATATCAAATATTTTTACAAAAATATAAATTTATTCTAAATACGTATTTGCGTAAATTTTGAATCCAATACACAAACCAAATTAGAATCCCAATAAGAAATGTCTCATAAACAATCCTAGGCCACTCAAATGTGGTCAAGTAATTCTAGAATGGTAGCCATAGCTCTAAGCTTTAATCTAGAGCTCCAAAATCTTATTAATTGTTCCATGTCCAATATGAACATCTTTGACCTAATGTATAAACATGTTGTGTTTATACTTCTAAAGTATCCTAACACAATTGATTAGTCTTATTTGAACATTAATCTATGTGATCATGCATCTAATACACAAATGAACATAGCTTATGAGAAGATCAAACATTACTTAGTAAGCTTGATGCAATATCCAATCTACTTCTCCTTGTTGAAATTGTTGGACAACCTCCAAGGTGTACAAGCTTGACTTCAAGATCCAATCTTGTTTCCAATGCTACCAAGCTTCACTTCAAGATCCAATCTTGATTTTCCCTAGATGAAATATTGTAGAGACCTCACAAGTTTCTCTAAACACTTCTCTAACTTAAGCTAATCTCACTTGTTTATGCTTATACTCGTTCTTGTACTTTTAATTAAAACCTTCCTAAAACTTGCTATTTATAGCAAAACTTAAGAAATTTTTAATTAATAAAAGTTGTAATCAAGTTTTAAGTGGGCTTAATCCAATTTGTCCAAATACGTTTAATTATGTGTGACTAATCTCCATTGTCTCCCACTTTGTTAGTTAAATATTTTCCACTTTAATTTAATCCAATAAAATCAAGCCAATGCCACATATTATTACATACTTACAATTACCATAATATCTTCAAATGGTAGAGATAATTATGATTTTACAATTAACCCTTTGTATAATTATTGAATTAATCCAATTAGGTGAAAGTAAATAATCAATGTTATCCAATAACACTTGATTATCTAAGTTGATAATTATAATATCAAATATTATTTTTTTATCAAATTAATCGGCTACCCAAGTGCTCAATGAGTACACATCAAATCGGGACTCTTTAAGTTCAGACACGTTCGTCATATAAGCTTAGCTAATATATATGCAATTCGGCCAGCCCTGAATTCGCGAAGAACACGAATGACCTTTCTGAACTATACAAGTCGAGGTCATCATATATGTTTAACAATCCATCTGTTGTAAGCTATCTAAGTTGTGCTTAGGAAATATAGAATACACCGTCAAGTTTCCAAGGTGCAAATCTCATGTCGACATGTCCACGATTCTTTACAACTGATGAGATCCACCCTAGATGATAGGCTTTAGCCAAAGTCTTTAAGAATCATGACTTTACTTACATGGATACCTAAACCCCTTATGGTACACATAAGGGCAACGGATCCTATCTTGCTTCGCACTTGATTACTAGGTGCATCGGTCCACACCTAACGAACATCTAGTGGCCAGACCATGAAAGGTTTCTTATATACATGACATCAAAGTGTGGAGGATCTCATACAAAATCAATGTTATCATATAGTAAAAAGATTACATATGCTACTCACCTCGAGGAGATTCCTATTGACGGTGGTGTGTACTTCAAACTGTTAGGAATCACCTATGATCCATTCAGTATTCGCTTCAACGAATACCTATATGTATATACGAGTTTCCAAAACTCTTGGTAAATCGGGTTAAACCATTGGAACTCCAATTCCAATATACGACATGTGCTAATCTTCTAGGTTATAAGAATTTAAATGTATTCCTAAATCAATGACTAATAATATTTATTTTAAGAATAGTTTACACCTAGTGTCGGGACTATTCTAGGTTGATGTCATTCTTAGCATATCTATACATCAATCTAATACGCATAATGACAATACCATTAATAAGAGATGAAATGAAAAATATAGTTATTTTATTAATAAATAATAAAATATACAATTCAGATTAGCACTCCAAGCACCAACTCCATCAATTATGCATCAAATATATAATATATCACCATATGTTTCATTAATGATCTCAAATCATTAACAAAAAACATAGTTTATTAGAGAACATCAAATCTTACCTAACAAGATTAGATGAAAGATAAAATCTTCTAGGCAAAAATATAGAGAACTTCCAAAACTTCTCTCACACTTATTTTCTATTGGCTAAAACTTATCAATAAAAATACACGGTAACATCCCAGATTTTCGGGATAGTTCTAGAAGGTTTCCGGACTGAAGTTATCATCTCGGAACATGATGATAATAAAGAATAAGAATTCAAGCGATGAAGTATGGATCAGAATAATATAAAGTGAAGATTTATCAAATTAGAAGACGCGTCTTAAAAATTAGTTATGCAATTTTTATTATACGCGTAAAGTTTACAGTTTCGGTCATAAAAATAGTAAACAAACTCTGATTGAGTTGCTTCTTGAACCATCAGACTTGTTTTTCCGAGACGAACAACTTTCTTGTGAAACACTTTTCGAAAACCAGAGGACGCATGAGAGATGAGAGAGATTGGTGTCGTGGACGACACCCTCTGGTGGCTGACGGCGGCGCGCACCGGTGTCGTCATGGTGGCCGGTGATTGTGCAGTTGGCAACAAATGACGGTGCAGGGAGGAGAGAAACACGAGAGATGTGGGTTTGTCGATCCGGGCTCGTCAGTTCATTTCACGACCCGAGCCACCCGCCAATCGAAGCCCTCGATGAGTACTACAAGATGGTGGTGATGATTTCTCCGATTCGTGTCTGGAACCACACAAAACAAGGAAGAAAGCCACACATAAACAATAACTTTGATGTGAACAGTAGCTCCGATTGGAATTTCATCGATTCCAGCGTGTTCATGGGATCTTTTGGAGTCTGTATATGGCCTCGAAATCTTGGTAAGAGCTCTCGGTAAAAAGTCATTAATTTCAAGTTTTTCTGCTAAATATTTGAATGTTTCCAGTAGCTTCGTAGAGTAGTGTAATGGTATAATTTGAGTTGTTTGAGCCTTAGTATGTTGAATTTGTGCTTGTCATCAAATTCGAGTGAGAACGAATTAGACTTGATAGATCTAGTAGATAAAGTGGATTTCTGGTGAAATCGGGTTTCTCGCTTGACTGAGCGTTGATGATCATAACCATGGATATGACATAAATATGATATTGTGAGAGTAATTGAGTAATTCTGGATAAATTCTGGAGGTCCAAGATCTTTCCGTAAGATTTTCCGTAAACGCGTAAAATGAGAATCTAAGCTATCTAGCTAGTTTAGAATAGTATATAAGGATATAATGTAATGAAGTTTGAATGGTAAAATCGGAGCGGATTCGTGTAATCTGGGAAAGTCCGGAAGTTTATTATAGATAAGTAGAAAGTTCTGTAAATAGTGGTTCTGATCATGTTTTGTTATTGTTTAGACAGATCGGACCAGGATCAAGAGTGTCCGCCTAGCCAGGTAAGTAATCTATTCGATGAATACTTGAGACGTGTTTTGTTTGAATTTAGATAATAAAGAAATTTTATAAATATGTGTAACCATAGAACAGGAAGTATGTATTATATGTATATAAGCAGCAAGATACTAGCAAGTCTTAGATTGAAAGTATAAGAATGATAGAGTATATGTGTATATATGAAATATGAGCAAATACTTATGGGTATAATATAATGATACTTGGAATTTGGGGTTATAAAAACTACACCCTAGAGAATGGGATAAAATTTAAATAATGATAAATTGTAAGGAAGTAACTATATATGTACAATGCATGTAGAAAGAGTACAGAAATAAGAACACAAGTGCATACATAGATAAGCTTAAGTATTTGTAAGTAAATCTATGTGAGTAATATTGTTTGTTATATAATAGTGATATGTGACGTAAGAATAATGAAAGGCATGATTATATGAGTAAATGAGTGAATAGTTTATAAATACTATAAGCCTAGAGGTTAATTAAATAATTAAAAGAATATAAGATATTATATATGTGTAATTAGAATTGCGTATGAAAATAAATATATGTATGTGATTTGGAATCCTGGTTTTACGTGTGTGTATCTATACTTTAGGAATTTAATATGATAGAGAAGTTGAAGAATTTGTAATTTGAGTGTATGTGCATAGAGTGATGTAGCAGTAGAGCTTTGAATATGTTTATAAATATAAGTATGGAATTAGTAAGATAGTATGAGAAGTATATGCATATGTACATTGTTGGTAGTATGAATGTATGTTAAATTAAGTATGTTGGAGTGTGAGCAAAGCATACTGATGATATTTTAAGCATATAGATTATAAGATAGTTGTAGATAGAAGCATGTAAAGATTAAAATCCGTATATCATTAACTCATGATTATGCATGAATATGTACATGTACATGTATGATAATATATATATACATATATATATATATATATATATTATATATCTATATATATATATATATATATATATATATGCACATAAGGAAGCATGGTTAGGGTAACTGAAATCATAAGAAATGATTATGCATTTATGTGGGTTATCATTTTCTGAAATTCAAAGTATTTTAAAAGAAAAAGTTTCAAAAGTTTTTAAAAGGAAAGGTTTTCAGAAAAGGTTTCTTATAGTTTTGAGATACAAAGTATGATCTTATGTTTTTCGGGGCATGAGGGAAAAACTCACCCCAGCATGCAACTTGATACAGTTTGGAATTGATGGATACTATATAATTGATGGATATAGAGACATGTGCACATGTGGAGGACTAAGGGGACACTCTCAGATCCTCGAGTCGGGCTGGGGGGGATAGCGATACGTAACACCCCAAGACCACCAGTTTCAGAGATAGTAATGGCATGCTTTGGGGGACGGCGATACGTAACGCCCCAAAGTCATGGATTTGCACTACTGGCTCCAGTTAGGTGTATGAGGGGATGGTGATACGTAATGTCCTCATACATCCTGTTTTTCAGACAGAGACACAGAACTTAGAGAAAGTTTTTAGTTTTCAGATACTGTTTTCAGATATAGTTTTCAGAAAGAGATTTTAGAAAAGAAAGTTTCCAGAAACAACAGATTTATAAGAGATTCAAAATTTTAAAGCAGAAGCCAGTTTTCAAGTAAAGTTTTTAACAAAAAATTTTCAGAAATGAGTTTTAAGAAAAGAATTTTCAGAAAGCATTTTCTAAAAGCATAGCATATTAAAGTAGAGTATATTTTACAATTTGTGCATATAAATCATTTGGTTATCATTTAAAAATGCATATAGTTGATATTATGCATGATAGCATTAGTACATTCATATGTAAGTTTTTCAGAAAAGGTTTTTAAAGTAATAGTTATAAAAGCATGACATATTGAGTATAGTATAATTTACACGATAAACATATAGATCATACATCATAGAAATCATTTGAGATGCATGAAGCTGAAGTTAATGCACGATAATATTATCATGTTTATATGTATGTTTGAATGATGTCTGTATGAGTTGTAGGTTTACATAAGAGAAATC
Organism: Zanthoxylum bungeanum; assembly: GCA_019454045.1. Taxonomy (NCBI): domain Eukaryota; kingdom Viridiplantae; phylum Streptophyta; class Magnoliopsida; order Sapindales; family Rutaceae; genus Zanthoxylum; species Zanthoxylum bungeanum. The sequence continues at coordinate 79,774 of SKCR01028369.1, forward strand.
CTTTGTGAATAATAAAACATGATGATATAATTATATTTAAGTATGTATGCATGATTGAAGATTGTGTAATGAAGTCTTATAGGAAAAATATTTCATAAATCCGATTTGATAATATTTCAATAAAATAAAATAGAGATAGTTATAACAATTGCCCAAGCTAGATTAGCCAAAAAGAATATAGGTAAGTATCGAGATATCAGAGTAGTGCAGTGAAAAAGTGATGAGGCTTGATACAGTAAATAGGAATAGAGAAACTTGATGTTATGTTAAAAATGATTAAGAAGTAAACAATAAACATAATTTAAAGTATGTATGTGTGTGATCAGATAAAAAGATTAGTAACATGTTTATAAATGGATAAGAAATATATAGTGATTTAGATTTCGTAAACAGTGCATGACCACATAGACAGTCCAGGTTAATATAAAAACAGGAATAAGATTTTGTGTGTGTTTGACGCTCAAAGAATGAGCATAGTTACTTACTGAGTCTTATGACTCACACCATAACAGTTTTTAGTTTTGCAGGTCAGTAGAAGTCATACTAATCCAGCAAGACATTAGTGAAGACTTTGAAGACAGTGGATATCCCCAATTACAGTCAAGAGAGTCTTTGAGTCCTGGGTCGAGTTATGGGTCCTAATGGTCCCTTGTATTTGTATTTTCATTTGTATCTCATAGTTATGTAAAAGTATAGTTTTATTTTGAGTTCTGGCGGGAGGCCAAGTGATTTACAATATGTTCATTGAGTTTTACCCTGAGGCCATGATGATGGTTTCATATGTTTTGAATTGCATAGCAGATTGTCTCAGGGTGCTGGCTATATGCCAGGTTGCATGATGTCCTGCATTCAACATGCAGAAATTTCGTCAGAATCAGAGACTTATAGAGGTAGGATTAGCCAATCTCCTTCCGATAAAATCCGGGCTTAGGCGGGATGTTACATACACAAGCTTATCTTTTATAATCAAGCTTTGAATTTTTTTAATTAATAAAAGTTTTAATCAACTTTTAGATGAACTCATTCCATTTGTATAGATATGCATATTAGGTGTAATCATATCAATTTTGTCTAACCACTTGATTAATCCAATTGAATCAAGCCCAAGCCTAACCACTTGATTAATCCTACACATATATTATATATTTTGTAATTATCAAAATATCATCTAATTGAAGAGATGTGTTTATGAAATTACAACATGCCTAATTTGATTTGTATCTCAATTGGTCAAGTAAATAATTAATGTTATTCAATAACACTTAATTACTTTAATTGATGATTATAATATCAAATATTATTTATTATCAAACATATTCGGCTACCCGAGTGCTCAACGAGTACACTTCATATTGTGGGACTATCTAAGTCTAGACATGTTTGTCATATAAGCTTAGCTCAAATATATGCAATTTGGCCACCTCCAAAATTGTGAAGAATATGAACAACCATTCTTAACTATACAATTCGAGGTCATCACATATGTTTTACAATCTCTCTGTGGTATGTTATCTGAGTTGTGTTAGGAAATATAGATTATACAGTCAAGTTTTCAAGGCGCACATCTCTCATAGTGTCGACATGTCCAAGATTCTTTGCAACTAATTAGAACATATATATATGCGATTAACCCATTGGTGATCAGCTTTGGAAAAAGTCTTAAGAATCGTGACTCATTAACGTGGATATTGTTGGAGTTGATATTTGGAGAACCAATCCGGATAATATATTGTACATTTTATTTTATTATTTATGAATAAAAAAACTATATTTTCATTTCAACCCATATAATGGTAATGTCATTGTGCATATTAGATAGATATACGCTGAGAATGACATCGACCTTAAAATAGTCTTATAGTAATACTGGACACTCAGTGGTCAACACATTGAGATATTATAACCTATTATAAAATATTTTAAAGTAAATATTCCTAGTCGTTGATTTGGAATACTATCAAATTCCTGTAACCTAGAAAACCAGCACATGTCGTATATTGGAATTTGAGTTCCAATAGTTTAACTGTTATAGTGTTCCTAGAACATGCCAAGGATCTATTAAGCAAGAATATGTGTGAATAAAATCATTAAAAGGTGTGGAATGACTTACAATGATCAGATTTGACTTTCAAAATTTTGTGTTGTGTTTTGAAGCTCCAAGCTTTAAGTGTTTGATTCCAACTCTAGGATGAGTTTCCTTATCACCTTTGTTAACTCCTTAAGTGCTAGCTTTGTTTGATTTGAAACAAAATCAAAGAGAAGAGAGGAGAGGAGTTCACGCCTAGGAGAAGTTCTAGGGTTTGTGTGGTGGTGTGTTGTGTATCAAAAATGAGAGAGATAGATGGCTTTTGGGGAAAACCATTTGCCCTTTTCACCTAAATAAGGTGGTTGGGATTTGGTTTCACCAAACCATTCTAAGTAGTTGAAAGAAAGTGTGTGGTTTGGCATAAATACCAACCACTCTCCCAACTACCACATGGGAAATGGGCCCCACCATTTTATTCAAAATTCAAACGGTTTTATGAATATTTACCGCGGCTCGGATCCGTTTAATCCGATTAAACGAATTTTCGTCGCTAAATAATTAAATCTAATTTAATTAAATAACGACGCCTCGTAAATATATTACGAATGCCATTTACGAATTATTCTAAATTAATCTGTTCGCTCGTATTAAAGTCTGACTTTAATTTCGTAATGAAATCCAATATTATTAATATATCTGATGTATTAATTTTAGCCCTATCAATAAATTAAATAGAAAAATCAAATTTAACTATTAAATTTATTTTACCGATTAATTCCAAATTAATCACATTCTCTCTCTTCCAAACACATTTAATCTCAGATTAAATAAAGCCTCAATTAATTTCAGATTAATTTTCTCTCTTAATTAATTCCAGATTAATTCTAATTCGAGTCAACTGTCATCGGTGAATCTTTGGGAAGCGACCCAAGGACCCCTGGATATGTAGGCAGTAAATCCGGTTATCGGACTATCCGATTAAGTGCGTACCTTGTACCACGTGTTTACCGATTTACAAGACATGGTTGGCTTCTAGCAAAGCACCGTGCCTACCCAATTCTCCAGAAATATTCTTAATGGAATATACAATCTATGTCTAGCGTAGAATACGTAGTATTGCGTATAGCGATCCGGTATCAGATGTCACATGTAAGGCCTGGGGCTGGAGTAGTGTCTGCCCCGTACGAAGCATATATCGGATCACAAGTAACTAGTCTCTTTAATCGGATAATCATGACGTTGTCATATTATCCCGATGGTTGCAACACATTAGAGTACCAGTTCTGTATCTCTGCGTGATCATCATCTTCATATGACTGAAGTGATACTTCCATCTTGACATCACACCCAATACTCTACGATTCTCAATAAACCCAGAAGAGGCGTAGAACCTGTTAAAGTCCCGGACGACCAAAACTAAAGCGTAATGATTGTCGCAAGTATTAGCGATACAAGTCTCAGGTTAAGACCAAATACACCTACCCTGAAATAGGATTCCCATAGACACATTGTCATACAACCAATGGGATTCTGTGGGGTCTATTCGGATCGAAGCTGTTCCCGTACCATCGGTAAACACAACCTTCTATCACACTTGTATAAGTATCCAATACTTAAATATATGAGAACTATGTCGTTATGGTCCCACAACGCGCACAAATGCAATATTAGTCTATTCTGCATTATCGATGTCCAGTCTCGATAATACTACGACTAGAGATATTTAATGATTAATATTAATGGATTGATACTATCTCATATCTTATAATCCGGAAACAAACTAATCATAAGGACTTCTATCATTTATATATTCAAGTAATCTAATTACAAATGATAAAAGAGCAGTTTCCTTTGTCACACAGTTAATTTATACAACAAAAACATGTTCTGTACAAATAGTGATGCTGTGGGTCATAATTGTCCAACAATCTCCCACTTGGCCTCTAGCCAATCACTCAAGTGTCATACACCTGAACTATATATGGGTCGCTCAAACTTCTGCTGAGGAAACATCTTTCATCAGCGGGTTTGCAAGGTTATCATCTGATGCGTTTTATTCGATCATCACATCGCCACGATGTATGATCTGACGAATCAGATGAAATAATCAAAGTATATACTTGGATCGTTGATGAGACCGTGATTCTTTAGCCTATGTTGTATCCTAGCTTAGCTGCTAACAGAACTATACCTAATCCAATTAGGAATTTTGATAGATCTAAAATTCTTCTTTTGCTGCCTCAACTGCAGCATTGTTCCGCTATCGTTATTTATTCGGCAACAGTATCTTTCTTGGAAGATTTCCATCTCACTGTTCTGTTATTCAAACTATATAGTACCCTTATTGCGACTTAAATTCATCTTTGCTGGTTTGGAAACTTGCAACGGTGATCCTAGTTACTTCAAGTTCTCCTTATCCATAAGTTAAGAAAGCATCATTAGTTCGTTTTGTTGGACAATTATGACCCATAGCGTCATTGTTTGTAAAAGACATTGTGTTTTTGTACAAAATTAACTATATAGTAATGAAATTGCCTTTTACTGTTTTATGATTCATTTACTTTGATATATATATATATAAATGGTAAAAGTCCATATGATTAGTTCCAGATTGAGATGATATGAGACAGTATCAATCCATAAAGGTTTAATCATTAAATATCCCTAGTCGTAATATTATCGAAACTGGATATTGATAAATGCGGAATAGACTAGTATTGCACTTGTGCGCGTTGTGAGGACATAACGGCATAGTTCTCATATGTTTAAGTATAGGATACTTATGCAAGTGCGATAGGAGGTTGTGTTTTACCGATGGTACAGAAAACTGCTTCACTCTGGATAGACCCCGCGGAATCCCATTGGTAGTATATATATGTGTCTATGGGATTCCGCTTCAGGGTATGTGTATTTGGTCTTAACCTGAGACTTGCATCGCTAGTACTTGGGACAATCGGTAAACTTTGGTTTTGGTCATCCAGAACTTTAACAGGTTCTGTGTACGCCTCTGCTGGGTTTATTGGGAATCGTAGTGTATTGGATGTGATGTCAAGACGGAAGTATCACCTCCGACATATGGAGATGATGATCACGTAGGGGTTCAGAACTGGTTCTCTATTATGTTGCAACCATCGGGATAATATGACAAGGTCATGATTATCCGATTCAAATAGACTAATTGCTCAATATCCGATATGTGTTTTGTACGGGGCAGACACTATTCCAGCCTCAGGCCTTGCACGTGACATCCGATACTGGATCACAAAACGTAATACTACGGTATACTACGCTTGATAAAGATCGTATATTCCAGTAGGAATATTTCTGGAGAATTGGGTAGGCATGGTGCTTTGCTAGAAGCCAACCTTGTCTCATATAATCGGTGTGAAAATATAGTACGAGGTACGGACGTGTTCGGATAGTCTGAAGATCGTATTTACTGCCAACATATCCATAGATCTCTTGGGTCATTTCCCGAAGATTCACCAATGACGTATGATTAGAACTGAATTAATCTGGGATTAATTGCGGAGAGACTTTATCTTAGATAAAGTACTATTTAGAGAGAGAGAAAGATTAATTTGGAATTAATCATTAAAATAATATATTCGATATATTATTCGGAATTAGATTTCGATGCGAAATTAAAATTAGATTTTAATTCGGGCAAACCTCGTTAGCGACGTGAATAGTAATTTTGCTAGGCATAATTGTTTAATTAAATTCGATTTAAATTATATCGTGACGGAAGTTTGTTAATTCAGAATTAGCGAACCCGAGCCCGGGAGTGTTTGCGGGCCCACTCGCATTCGAAATCGAGTGGGGCCCATATGTCACATCAAATGTCACATCATATGTCACATTTAATTGCTTTTGGTTGATGTGTTTAGGTGAGTTAGTTGGTGGCTTGTAAAACACTTCAAATGAAAGCTTTGAAAGACATATACCAACTTGACTTTTGGTATATCAAATTAATTGATTTTGGAAATCATTTACACAATTTTCTTTTCTCTCTCATTGTGGCCGAATGCAGTGAACTGCTTTCCCTCTCCATTTTCTTCATTTTCTTGGAAAAATTTATGAAGGAAAAGTGTGAATTCTTGTTGCAAAAATTCACCAAGGGCTAGCACTATTCAAGAATCATCAAGATGTGATAGGGAAACCTATCCAAGGGCTTGGAAAAATTAAACAAAGCTTGGAGCTTATACCTTTGCCTTGGCCGAATCTTGGACACTTGGAGGAGGAAATATTTTGTTCATCACACATCCTAAACCGATCGTTGTAAGTATGTTTCCGCCATCTTTCTTCGTTATTCATTCATGTTTCATTGTTCATTATGATCTTGGGACTGATCATAGAAACCAACAATGGTATCAGAGCCTATAATGAGCATGAATTTATTAGGGTAAAATTTGGGAAAAATCTATGTGAGCATGATTTGATTAAATTGAATGGTTGAGCATGCTTGTATATTGATGAAATGAGATGTGATTGGATCAATTTCAACAAATTATGATTGGATCAAAATTTACCCCACATTATGGCTTGGCCGAATGTTGATGATGTCCTAAGCTCTTGGAAAATTTTATTTTGATGATCATTGGATGAGTTGAAACGAATGGAAAAGTCGATTTGTAATTCGATCGGATTGAAAAATGAATCGAACTAAAACTTTCACCTTGGCTGAGAGCTATAGAGCATGTATGGACTTGATTTTGATTCAAAAATTATTGGACAATAATTGAATAATTAGATACATAATTAATTAATAAATTGTATTTTGGAAATATTGATTTAGTTAATTAATGAGTATTACACTTTAATTAATTAAATTATAAAATTTGAAATTTTAAAATTTGTGTTAATGGGCTTAATTTTGAATTGGGCTTGAAATTATTATCTTCGGCAAAATGGGCTTGGTTGGGCCAAGTTGGTTTAGGCCAATTGGATTGGATCCAAATTGGGCCTAAATCATTCCATAAGTCCAAATTTAATAAATGGGCTTTAAAATTTAATTGGGCCTTATGGGCTTGATATTGATTTTATGGCAAATGAGAGTGATTCCTTACTTGGGCTTGGTGATTGGGTTTGACCCACATTGACCAAAGCTCATGCCTTATGAAATCAATTGAAAGCCCATCGGACCTTTAATAAACAAACATTGGATATTAGTTGGGCTTTGAGACCCGATAAGATTAGATTTGGAATCTAAGTCGTTAAAGCGCATTAAAAGTGTAACTATTTAATTTGGAATTAAATAATAGAATTAGTATTGAATACGACTTAAATTAGATTAACGAGTAGTTCGATATAATTCAAGAATTCGTACTTTGAGTACTTATTCTCAAACGAGTGGACTCGCACAAAATCAAATCGTTGTTTGAACATTGGATGGTCACATAATTAAAGACTAATTAATTGGATTATATTGGTTATAATGCATTCTATGAATGAATATATGGATGTGATGTGATGAATGAATAGCGTATCTCGGATGGATATTAGAAGGGAAATGGTAATTTTGGAAATTATTGTAAATTTGGAATTTATAAATTGGACCTGCATGTCCAGCCTTGTTGTCTTATTATCGCTTTGTATTCTCTTCTCACCTAATTCCCCTCATTGCAATGAGGTTTCTATATTGTATTATGTAATTGGGAGAAGTAGTAGAATAGTACTAGCCGAGGAGAGGAAAGAGAGTGATTTGTTCTAGGAACAAGTTGTTAAATATCCATCCGCATATCGTTATTAATTTACTTTTCGCACCTTATGATGTTTTAGAAGCATGCTTAAGGGTGTATGATGAGCCTTAACAAAGATAATAAAATGGTTGCCAATTTACGCAAAAACCCTCAAATCATATTAAGCGTTTTTCCTTTCGTTGAGTGATTCTTACTCAAGATCCAAATTGGCATTGGCTTGTTGGCCAAAGTCAGGCCTTTGTCAATTGCGGATGTGTGTTGAATCATGAGAGTTTATTCCATATCGGTCGGTGTCTTGTCCAAGTCGTGATTTGTTGGCCAAAGTCAAGATCATTTCTTGTCCATCGACATTGATTACGAAACTTTCCATGTCAATGGGTTCCGCTTAACTGGAGTCATTTAAGCTTGTTGTGCCTAAGCAAGGCTTAGTTGATTCAAAGGAAAAAGGTTAGGAAAATGTATTGGATACATTGCCTATGTATTGTATATATGTTTCGGACTTGGGTGTCCACCTACCGGATCTAGGAATTGGATGAGATCCAATTAATCTTCGAGATCTACCTAGTTAAATATCATACAGCTTGTTGGCAAAGTCACTGAAAAATAGTGGGAGGCTAGTATTGAATTTGCAATTTCATTCAGATACTTAGCTTTACGCGCTTTCAAATTATTTCGTCAAAATTATTTTATTAGTTGGACTAATATAATGTTATTTTTCTTGTAACAGTTAGACGTACCCAAATATAGTTGACTAGGTAGTTGGACTATCATAGTCAAGATGACTGGAAAGGGAAATGTCCGAGACATTATCATTGGCGAGAATGTCTTTAAGGGCACGAACTTTACCGATTGGGAATGAATCTAAGGATAGTCCTTGGAGCCGAGAAGCTGTTATACAATATACAGACACCTCTTAGGCCTAAACCCACACACTGATCAGACACTTGAGCTGGAGCTTTGGAAGATCATAGCGATGATTGTGATACTGCTCAGTCTATTATGCTTGCGTCCATGACTCAGTATTTCCATCGACAAAACAGGGACTTGTATCCTTATAACATGTTGGCGAGGTTGCAGATCTTCACTGATCTAACAAGAGGTCGCAGAGATATGAGTTAGTTAATAAACTCTTCCGTTCACGTATGTCAGAAGGCATGTCTGTTGAGTCCCATGTGGCACAGATGATTGCTGACATAGATGAGCTACCTGCGATGGGGATAGTCTTTGAGGCTGAGATTACTATAGACATGGTCTTACAATCTCTCCCCGACACCTGGAGATAGTTCATCATAAACTATAATTTGATGAACACTGATGATACTCTTGGAGAGTTATTGTCTACTCTCAAGGAAGCTGAGAATGAGCTTCTCAAGGGCAACAAGCGCGAGGCGCACTTTGCTTCGACATCTCAGACACCGAGGGCTGGGCCCAAGGCAACTGGAGGTGTGAAGAAGAAAAAGCATAAAAGAAAGGGCAAGCCAAATCGTCAAAGGCTTCTGGGAAGCCTAAGGACAATCTCAGGATGTTTGCAAGCGGGGTCACTGGAAGCGTGACTGTCGCGAGTACAAGGCGCTCCAGAAGGAGATAAAGGCAGGTAAAGCATTGGCCTCAAGTATGTTTGTTATTGAAATAAACATTACTATTTCTAGTTTTAAAATTTGGATTTTGATTCTGGTTGTGGTACTCATATATGTTTGATGTGCAGGATCTGCAGATTAGCAGGAGACTGGCTTCAGGGGAGATTGATCTGCGTGTTGGAAACGGGACACCTGTTGCTGTTTTGGCCGTGGGCACTTTTGTTTTGGAACTATCCTCGGGGCATGTACTTGAACTAAATGACTGTTATTATGTACCTAGTTTGACTAGGAATATCATATCTGTATCTATGTTAACCCAATGTGGGTATACTTTTGTATTTCGCAACACTGGGTGTTACTTATATAAAAATGATGTCGAAATTTACAATACTGTTGCAAATAATACTATTTATATTTTGAATATAAATCTATCTCCAATATATAATATAACAAACAAAATGCTCAAAATGAGTAACAAAGATGAAACTTATATGTGGCACTATCGTCTGGGACACATAACCAAGACTCGCATATCCACACTTTCGAAGAGTGGGTACTTGGACGGATTTGATCCAAATTCATATGATGTCTGCGAATCTTGCTTATTAGGCAAAATGCCTAAATCACCTTTTAGCGGTAAAGGTGAACGTGCCACCGAACTGTTAGCCCTCGTTCACAGTGACGTATGTGGACCCATGTCTAGCCAGGCTAGAGGTGGATATGAATACTTCGTAACCTTTACGGATGATGTATCGCGTTATGGTTATGTGTATCTTATGAGACACAAGTCGGAAACTTTTGACAAATTCATATAGTTTCGACACGAAGTTAAAAAACAGACCGGCAAGAGTATTAAGACATTACGGTCGGACCGTGGTGGCGAATACTTGAGCAATGAGTTTCTAGATTACCTGAAAGAATATGGTATTCTTTCACAGTGGACTCCTTCTGGAACACCATAATTAAACGATGTGTCCGAATGGAGAAACCGAATCTTGTTGGACATGGTTAGTCTATGATGAGTCGCACTGAGCTACCTATTTCCTTTTGGAGATATGCATTAAACAGTGCAATTCTTATTGTGAATAAGGTTCCGTCAAAGTCTGTTCAACAGACTCCGTATGAGATATGGACAGGAAAGAAATCGGGTTTCTCATTCCTGAAGATTTGGGGATGCTGGGCATACGTCAAGCGTTTAGAAGGTACCAAACTTGAGCCCAAATCGAATAAATGCCTATTCGTAGGATATCCTAGGGAAACCAAAGGATATTACTTCTATCACCCACGAGAGAACAAAGTATTTGTTGCTCTACACGCGGTTTTCCTTGAGAAGGAATTCCTAAATACCGTGGTTAGTGGGAGGAAAGTAGAACTCAATGAAAATCAAAGTGATAATGTTCCTGGCATAGAATCCTCAACGGAACAAGAACAGTCCATCCGGGATGAAACTGTACCATAATCTTCTATTACACAAGGACCGCGTAGGTCGGAGAGAGTCAGGAAACAACCTGAGAGGTATGGGTTCCTGATCTCACCTCATGTAAATATCAATCTCATTGAGGATAACGAACCGGCTACGTATGAGGAAGTGATACAAGTTATCGATTCCGCTTTATGGCAAGAAGCCATGAAGTCCGAAATGGATTCCATGTACACCAACCAAGTTTGGACACTGGATGATGCACCAGAAGGCGTAAAGCCTATTGGATGCAAATGGATCTTCAAAAAGAAGACTGGCATGGATGGCAACGTATAAACGTACAAAGCTAGGCTTGTAGCGAAGAGGTATCGTCAACGACATGGTGTCGATTACGATGAAACTTTCTCACCTGTTGCCATGATTAAACCCATTCGGATAATGCTTGCAATTGCTGCATATTTCGATTACGAGATATGGCAAATGGACTTTAAAACCGCTTTCCTTAACGGAAACCTTTTGGAGGATGTTTATATGTAATAGTCTGACGATTTTTTCATACCTAGACTTGCAAACAAGGTTTGTAAGTTAAATCAGTCTATTTATGGACTGAAACAAGCATCGCGGTCATGGAACCAACGTTTTGACGAGACATAAAAGAATATGATTTCATTCAAAACGAAGATGATCTTTGTGTAAACAAGAAGGTTAGTGGAAGAGCACTGACTTTTATTGTCCTTTATGTTGAAGATGTATTGCTCATAGGCAATGACATTCCCATGCTAACATCGGTGAAAGCTTGGCTTTCATTGAAATTCTCCATGAAAGATCTGGGAGAAACGGCCTTTATTCTGGGAATAAAGATCTACCGGGATAGATCCAGAAAGCTTCTTGGAATCTCCCAGAGTACGTACATTGACAGAATGTTGAAGAGATTCAACATGGATTAGTCCAAAAGAGGACTGTTTCCAATGTCATATGGCGTCTATCTATCTAAGGACATGTGTTCTAAAACTCAAGATGAGAGAGACAACATGAATCGGATACCGTTCGCCTCGACAGTCGGATCGATCATGTATGCCATGATATGTACTCGACCTGATGTCTCCTATATTTTGAGCATGTGTAGTCGCTATCAGGCTGATCCATGTGAAGGTCACTGGATGGCGGTTAAGAATATCCTAAAGTATCTTAGACGAACAAAGGATGCTTTCTTAATCTATGGAGATAGAGAACTTGAGGTACCTGGGTATACCGATGTAAGTTTCCAAACCGACAAAGACGACTGTAAGTCGCAATTAGGGTACATATTTTGTTTGAATAACGGAGCAGTGAGTTGGAAATCTTTCAAGCAATAGACTGTTGCCGATTCAACAACAGAAGCGGAGTACATTGCTGCAGTTGAAGCAGTAAAGGAAGCAATTTGGATCCAAAAATTCCTAAATGGATTAGGAGTAGTTCCGTTAGCAGCTGAGCCTGTTCCATTATATTTTGACAATAACGGGGCTATAGCGCAGACTAAGGAACCACGGTCTCATCAACGATCCAAGCATGTTCTTCGACGTTTCCATCTGATACGTGAGATCATACATCGTGCCGATATGAAGGTCGAGAAGGTCGCATCAGATGACAATATGGCAGATCCACTGACGAAAGCGATTCATTTGAGCGACATGTACATAGTTCAGGTATTAGATGCTTGAGTGACTGGCTGTAGGCCAAGTGGGAGATTGTTGGACAGTTATGACCCATAGCGTCACTGTTTGTAAAAGACATTGTGTTTTTGTACAAAATTAACTATGTAGTAATGAAATTACCTTTTACCGTTTTATGATTCATTTACTTTGAAATATATATAAATGGTAAAAATCCATATGATTAGTTCCGGATTGAGATGATATGAGACAGTATCAATCCATAAAGGTTTAATCATTAAATATCCCTAGTCGTAGTATTATCGAGACTGGACATCGATAAATGCGGAATAGATTAGTATTACACTTGTGCGCATTGTGAGGACATAACGACATAGTTCTCATATGTTTAAGTATATGATACTTATGCAAGTGCGATAGAAGGTTGTGTTTTACCGATGGTACGGAAAACAGCTTCGCTCTGGATAGACCCTGCGGAATCCCTTGGTAGTATGTATATGTGTCTATGGGAGTCCGCTTCAGGGTAGGTGTATTTGGTCTTAACCTGAGACTTGCATCGCTAGTACTTACGACAATCGGTAAACTTTGGTTTTGGTCGTCCAGGACTTTAACAGGTTCTGTGTACACCTCTGCTGGGTTTATTGAGAATCGTAGTGTATTGGATGTGATGTCAAGACGGAAGTATCACTTCAGACATATGGAGATGATGATCACGCAAGGATTCAGAACTGGTTCTCTATTATGTTGTAACCATCGGGATAACATGACAAAGTCATGATTATCCGATTCAAATAGACTAGTTACTTGTTCTTCGTACGGGGCAAACACTCTTCCAACCCCAGGCCTTGCACGTGACATCCGATTATGGATCGGAATACCCAATACTACGGTATACTACGCTTGATAAAGATCGTATATTCCAGTAAGAATATTTCTGGAGAATTGGGTAGGCATGGTGCTTTGCTAGAAGCCAACCTTGTCTCGTAAATCGGTGAAAATATAGTATGAGGTACGTACGTATTCGGATTGTCCGACGACCGTATTTAATGCCAATATATCCAGAGATCTCATTGGTCGCTTCCCGAAGATTCACCAATGACGTATGTTTCGAACTGAATTAATCTGGGATTAATTACGGATAGACTTTATCTTGGATAAAGTACTATTTAGAGAGAGAGAAAGATTAATTTGGAATTAATCATTAAAATAATATATTCGATATATTATTCGGAATTAGATTTCGACGTGAAATTAAAATTAGATTTTAATTCGGGCAAACGAGTTAATTTAGAATTAATTCGTTAACGACGTGAATAGTAATTTTGCTAGGCATAATTATTTAATTAAATTCGATTTAAATTACGTCGCGACGGAAGTTCGTTAATTCGGAATTAGCGAACCCGAGCCCGGGAGTGTTTGCGGTCCCACTCGCATTTGGAATCGAGTGGGGCCCACATGTCACATCAAATGTCACATCACATGTCACCTTTAGTTTCTTTTGGTTGATGTGTTTAGTTGAGTTAGTTGGTGGTTTGTAAAACACTCCAAATGAAAGCTTTGAAAGACATATACCAACTTGACTTTTGGTATATCAAATTAATTGATTTTGGAAATCATTTACACAATTTTCTTTTCTCTCTCATTGTGGCCGAATGTAGTGAACTGCTTTCCCTCTCCATTTTCTTCATTTTCTTGGCAAAATTTGTGAAGGAAAAGTGTGAATTCTTGTTGCAAAAATTCACCAAGGTCTATCACTCTTCAAGAATCATCAAGAGGTGATAGGGAACCTATCCAAGGCTTGGAAAAATTAAACAAAGCTTGGAGCTTCCACCTTTGCCTTGGCCGAATCTTGTACACTTGGAGGAGGAAATATTTTGTTCATCAACACATCTTAAACCGATCGTTGTAAGTATGTTTCCGCCATATTTCTTTGTTATTCATTCATGTTTCATTGTTCATTATGATCTTGGGACTAATCATAGAAACCAACACGTTTAAGATACTTAAGGATGTTCTTACATCAATCCAGTGACTATCACCTGGATTAGCCTTGTAGCATCTACATATGCTCAAAGCATATGAGACATCAGGTCACATAAATTTTAAAATATACGAACACTGAGAGAGTATCAGCAACTTTCTAGATCTATCCCAGTAGATCTTTATTCCTAGAATGAAGCCTGCTTCTCCCAGGTATTCCATGGAGAATTTAATGAAAGCCAAGCTTTCACCGATTATATTACGGGAATGTTATTTCCAAGAAATAATATATCATCTTTATATAGGACAATCATTGTCAGTGCGCTCCCACTAACCTTCTTATATACACAAGAATCATCTTCATTTTGAATTAAATCATATACCATTATGATTACATCAAAACGATGGTTCCAAGAACACAATGCTTGCTTTAATCCATAAATGGATTGATTTATCTTGCAAACCTTTTTTACATGTTTTGGCACGATAAAACCGTCAGGATGTTGTAAACATCCTTCAAAAGGTTTCCATTAAGGAAAACGATTTTGGCGTTCAGCTGCCATATTTCATAAATGAAACATGCAGCATGAGCAAACATTATCCAAATGGATTTAATCATGGAAACAAGTGAAAAAGTTTCATCGTAGTCGACACTATGTCGTTGACGATACCATTTCTGTACAAGCCTAGCTGTGTATATTGTATGTTGCCATCCATGTATGTCTTCCTTGAAGACTCATATAGTACCAATAAGCACAATGCCTTTTGGTACATCAATCAGTATCCAAACTTAGTTGGTATACATGGAATCCATTTCAGACTTCATGGCACTTTGCCATAAAAGGAAGTCGATACCTTGTATCACTTCCTCATACGTAGTCGGTTCATTATCCTCAATAAGACTGACATCTACATAAGGTGATATCAGAAACCCATACCTCCCAGGTTGTTTTCTGACTCTCTCCGACCTACGCAATTCTTGTGTATTCGAAGATTATTGGTACAGTTTCACCCCTGATGAGCTGTTGGTGTTCCGTGAGGATTCAGTGCCTGGAACAGTATTACTCTGATTTTCATCGAGTTTTACTTTCCTCTCACTTACCACTGCATATAGTTATTCCTCTTAGGAAAACCGCATGGAGAGCAACAATTATATTGTTCTCTTTTGAGTTGTATAAGTACTATACTTTGATTTTCTTAGGATAACCAAATACAAATAGGCACTTATCCGATTTGGGTTCTAGTTTGGTATAATCCAAACATTTAGTGTATGCCTAGCATTCCCAAATCTTAAGGAATGTGAAACCCGAAATTTCCTGTTCATATCTAATATGAAGTCTGTCTAACAGATTTTCATGGAACCTTAAGCATTGCACTGTTTAATGTTTATCCTTAGAAGGAAATTGGTAGCTCAGAGTGACTCATCATCAACCTTACTATGTCCAACAAAGTTCGGTCTCATTGTTCGGGCACACCATCAAATTGAGGTGTCCCGGGAGGAGTCCACTGTGAAAGAATACCACACTCTTTCAAGTAATCTTAAAACTCATATATTTAAGTATTTTACACAATGGTCCGACCGTAATATTTTTAATACTTTTACTGGTCTGTTTTCTTACTTCGTGTCGAAACTATTTGAATTACTCAAAAGTTTCTGACTTGTGTTTCATAAGATACACATACCCGTAATGCGATGCCACATCCGTAAAGGTTACAAAGTATTCATATCCACCTCCAGCCTAGCTAGACATGGGCCCACATATGTCACTATGAACGAGGGCTAACAGATTGATGGCATTTGTACTTTTACCAAGTAAAAGGTGTTTTAGGCACTTTGCCTAATAAACTAGATTCGTAGACATCATTTGAATTAAAATCAAATCTGTCCTAGTATCCACTCTTCGAGAGTGTGGATATACGATCTTGTTATTGCGTCCCAGACAACAATTCCATAAATAAGTCTCATTTGATTAATTCAGTTTGAGCTATTTGTTTGTCAAATTATATGTTTGAGATTCATTTATATTCAAAATATAAACACTGTTATTCACATCTAATGTGTTTATCTCAACATTATCTTTATAAACAAAACACTTAGTGTTCTAGAATATAAAGGCATACCATCAACGGGTTAAACTAGATATAAAGATAATGATCATAGTCAAACTAGGTATATTGTAACAGTTTCCTAATTTAAGTACATGCCCAAAGGGCAGTTCTAAAACTTAGGTTCCCACAACCAAAACAGTGACTCTCGTCCCATTTCCGATTCGTAGGTCAATCTCACCTAAAGTCAGTATCCTGCTAATCAGCAGATCCCGCACATCAGTACATATATTTATGTACCACATCCAGTATCTAAAATCCAATTTTAAAACCAGCAGTGGACATGTTTATGAAAAACATACCTGAAGTTAGAGCCTTGCCCATCTTCACTTCCTTCACGTCTACCTTGTCCATACGGCAGTCACGCTTCCAATGACCTCGTTTTCCACAGTTTAGGTAGACATCTTGGGATATATCATTTGTCTTCCTAGAAGACTGTGATGAATTTTGCCTTGCCCTTTTCTTCATATCCCTATAACTCTTCGGCCAAGCCTTGATCTTCTGGGATGTCGAAGTAAGATGCGCCTTGCGCTCTTTGCCCTTTTGCAAACTCTGGCTCTGTCTCCTTGAGCATAGCCATTAACTCTCCAAGAGTTTTCTATTGCAATTAATATTTCTAAGATCTAAGAATAGATCTATGAAGATCCTTTTAATTTCAACATCATAGTATAAGGATCTAATCCTTAGTTTTGACGAAGAAATTAATGAGTCTTTGCAGAAAGTATAACGGATTGAGCACTAAAATTTTCATCACACTGAGTCTTCCAAAGCTCATGCTCCACTATTTTCTCAACTCCGAGCTTAGGCCCGAAAGGTCGCTCTACCAAAATAGAGTAACTTCTCAACTCCCAGGACTATCCTGAGGTTCGTTTCTCATTCTAGAAAATTATGTCGTTAAAGACATTTTCACCTAGGGTTATGTTCTTTGACGCTAATCTTTCAGTTATCTTGATTGCTATAGTCCAACTATCCAATCAACGATTTCAGGTATAATCTAATGTAATGATTACTATAGTCTAACTATATAACTAATTACAATTTGATTGATTAAATTCAAATATATATGGATTATTATAATCCAATTATATAATCAACTATAAATGATCGTTAAAATTTAAATATATTGATTACTATAATCTAATTATATAATCAACTATAAATGAAGTAGTTTGAATACAATCCAACTGTTTAATTAAAACAACAATTGAATATTAGTCCAACTAATATTTATTAATAAATAATTACGAAAATTGAAATGAGCGTGTATTAGCAAGTATCTAAACGAAATTGCAAATTTAATACTTACCTCCCACTAATTTTTGGCGAGCCTCTAACCCTCTGTTGAGTACTCGGGAAACCTAGTTTCCTAGTGGGCTAGGACCCCGTTAAATAACACACAACCTTGAGTTTGGCCAACAAGCTGCATGATATTTAACTAGATAGATCTCTAAGATCAATTGGATCTCATCCAATTCCTAGATCCGGTAGGTGGACCTCCAAGTCTGAAACATATATATAATATATATGTCAATATGTCCAATATATTTTCCTAACCTTTTTCCTCTTAATCAGCTAAGCCTTGGCTTTGGCTCAACAAGCTTAATGATTCCATTTAAGCGGGACCCATTGACTTTGGAAAGCTTCGTAATCCATGTCGATAAACAAGAAGTGATCTTGACTTTGGCCAACAAATCACAACTTGCCCAAGACATGCGATATGGAACAAAGCTTTCATGATTCAAACACATCCGCGATGGACAAAGGTCTTGACTTTGGCCAACAAACTAGTGCCAATCTTGGATCTTGAGAATGAATCACTCAATGGAAGGAAAGCGCTTAATAATTATTGAGGGTTTTTCGCGTAATTGGCAACCAATTAATTATCTTTGATTAGGTCTCATCATACACCCTTAAGCATGCATTCTAAAAGCATAATAAGGCGCGATAAATAAATTAATAATGATATGTGGATGGATATCTCACAAATTTTTCTTAGAATAAATCACTCTCTTTCCTCTCCTCGGCTAGCACTATTCTAACTTCTACCCAATTACATAATACATGAAAGAAACCTCATTAACATTGAGGGGAATTGGTGAGAAGGGAATTACAAAGAATAAGGAGATAATAGGCTGGACATGCAGGTCCAATTTAATAAATTCTAAATTATTACAATTTCCAAAATTGTCCTCACGCTTCTAATATCCATTCGAAATATACATTATTCATACAACACATTCAAGTATTCACACATAACATGTTATTCAATCAATCTAATCCAATTAATTAATCTTTGAATTAATGACCATCCAATGTTCAAACAACGATTTGATTTGTGCGAGTCCAACTCGTTCAAGAATAAATACTTAAAGTACGTATTCTTGAATTAAATCGAACTACATTTTAAATCCAATTTAATTTGTATTCAATGCTAATTCTAATTTAATTTCAAATTAAATACTTACACTTATTTATGTGCCTTAAAGACTTGGATTCCAAATCCAATCTTAATGGGTCTCAAAGGCCCAATAACATCCAATGTCATTTTAATTAAAGTCCAATGAGCTTTTAATTGATTCTTAATGCATGGGCTTTGGCCATAATGGATCAAACCTAAAATGCCAAGGCCCAATAGGAATTACCCTATTGCCAACAAATCAAATTAGGCCTATTAGGCCCAATTAAATTCTTTAAAGGGCCAAGTGATGTATTTTGAGTTTATGGAATTGGTTTTGGGCCTAATTGGATCCAATCCAAAAGTCCAAAATCAAATTTGGTCAAACCAAGCCCATTAAGCTCAAATACGCACTTTTAGCCCAATTAAACTTTAAAGACCAATTATTATAATTTTAATATTACAAATATTATAATTATTATAATTAAAGTGTATAAGCCATGATTAATTTATTAGACTTAATATTTCCAAAATACCAATTAACTAATTAATCATGGTTAATCAATCAATTTATGCTCAACACAAATTGAAGCAAAACATATCATTCCATGCTCAACATGCTCTTTGAATTTAACATAAACATTATTGACTTTGATTCCAATCTAATCAAACCAACAATCAACATTTATATCATGCATTTAAACACATCCAATGTTGTTAAAAAAAATTCAAAGTGTAGTCCACTACTAGGTAGGGTTCGGCCAAGCTAAGATTTTTGTAGATTTTGATCCAATCAATTTATCTCAAATCTAATCATGCATAACTCTAAGTTAACATAATCTAAAGATGCAAAAACCATCAATTTGAAGAAATCATGCTCAGAACACAAAAGCCTCAAATTAAAGTCTCAAGAACCCTAAAATATTCAAGCTTAAAATTGGCTCTGATACCATTGTTATAGTATTCCTAGAACATGCCAAGGTTCTATTAAGCAAGAATATGTGTGAATAAAATCATTAAAAGGTGCGGAATGACTTACAATGATCAGATTTGACTTTCAAACTTTTGTGTTGTGTTCTTGAAGCTCCCAGCTTTAAGTGTTGATTCCAACTCTAAGATGAGTTTCCCTATCACCTTTGTTAACTCCTTAAGTACTAGCTTTGTTTGATTTTGAAACAAAATCAAAGAGAAGATAGAAGAGGAGTTCACACCCATGAGAGAGTTATAGGGTTTGTGTTTTGTGTATTGTGTATCAAAAATGAGAGAGAGAGATGGCTTTTGGTGAAAACCATTTACCTTTTTCACTTAAACAAGGTGGTTGGGTTTTTGGTTTCACCAAAACTATTTCTAAGTAGTTGGAAATTAGGTGGTTTGGCATAAATGACAACCACTCTCCCAACTACCACATGTGAAGTGAGCCCTACATTTTGAATTCAAAATTCAAACGGTTTCTACGAATGTTTTCCGAGGCTCGGATCCATTTAATCTGATTAAACAAATTTTCATCGCTAAATAATTAAATCTAATTTAATTAAATAACGACGCCTCGTAAATATATTACGAATGCCGTTTACGAATTAATTCTAAATAAATATGTTCGCTTGTATTAAAATATGACTTTAATTCGTAATGAAATCCAATTCTTATTAATATATCTGATATATTAATTTTAGCTCATATCAATAAATTAAATAGAAAAATCAAATTTAACTATTAAATTTATTTTACTGATTAATTCCAAATAAATCGCGTTCTCTCTCTTCCAAACACATTTAATCCTAGATTAAATAAAGCCTCAATTAATCCCAGATTAATTCTAATTCGAGTCAACTGTCATCGGTGAATCTTTGGGAAGCGACCCAAAAGACCTCTGGATATGTTGGCAGTAAATCTGGTTATCGGACTATCCGATTAAGTACGTACCTCGTACCACATGTTTACGATTTACAAGACATGGTTGGCTTCTAGCAAAGCACCGTGCCTACCCAATTCTCCAGAAATATTCTTAATGGAATATACAATCTATGTCAAGCGTAGAATATGTAGTATTGCGTATAGCGATCTGGTATCAGATGTCACATGTAAGACCTGGGGCTGGAGTAGTGTCTGCCCCGTACGAAGCATATATCGGATCATAAACAACTAGTTTCTTTAATCGGATAATCATGACGTTGTCATATTATCCCCGATGGTTGAAACAAATTAGAGTACCAGTTCTGTATCTCTGCGTGATCATCATTTTTATATGACTGAAGTGATACTTCCATCTTGACATCACACCTAATACTCCATGATTCTCAATAAACCCAGAAGAGGCGTACATAAAACATGTTAAAGTCCCGGATGACCAAAACTAAAGCGTAATGATTGTCGCAAGTATTAACGATGCAAGTCTTAGGTTAAGACCAAATACACCTACCATGAATCGGATTCCCATAGACATATTGTCATACAACCAATGGGATTTTGTGGGGTCTATCCAGAGGGAAGATGTTCCCGTAACATCGTTAAACACAACCTCATATCACACTTGCATAAGTATCCAATACTTAAATATATGAGAACTATTTTGTTATGCTCCCATAACGCGCACAAGTACAATACTAGTCTATTCTGCATTTTCGATGTCCAGTCTCGATAATACTACGACTATGGATATTTAATGATTAAACCTTAGTGGATTGATATTGTCTCATATCTTATAATCCGGAACTAATCATAAAGACTTCTATCATTTATATATTCAAGTAATCTAATTACAAATGATAAAAGAGCAGTTTCCTTTGTCATATAGTTAATTTGTACAACAAAACTATGTTATGTACAAATAGTGATGCTATGGGTCATAATTGTCCAAAATTAACCTGATGTGCCATGAGCAAGGGAAGCTCGTATAGACATGTGGGTATTCGTTGGATCGAATCCTGAATGACTCACGAGTTATTCCTAACAGTTGGAGGTACACACCACTTTCAATAGGAATCTACTCGAATCGAGTAGCATATGTGATCCTTTGACTATATGATAACATTGATTTTGTGTGTGATCTTCCACACTTTGATGCCATATATATCAGATACCTTTCATGGTCTAATTGATAGATTTTCGTTAAGATGATGATCGATGTACTCGTTAATCAAGTGTGTATCAAGATAGGATCCGTCGGCCCATATGTGTACCATAAGGGGTTTAGGTATCCATGTGAGTAAGTCACGATTCTTAAGACTTTGGCTAAAGCCGATCACCTAGGGTGGATCACATATATCAGAAATAGTTTCTAATTAGTTGTAAAGAATCGTGGATATTTCAAAATGAGATGTGTATCTCAGAAACTTGATGGTGTAATCTATGTTTACTAAGCACAACTCAGATAGCCGACGACGGAGAGATTATTAAACATATGTAATAACCTCGACTTGTATAGTTCAGAAAGTTTGTTCATGTTCTTCGTGAATTCGGAGGTGGCCGAATTACATACATATAAACTAGGCTTGTATGACAGACGTGTCTAAATATAGAGTGTCCTACAATATGAAGTGTACTCGTTGAACACTTAGGTAGCCGATAATATTTGAAATGATAAACTAAAATAATTAAGTGTTATTGGATATCATTAATTATTTACTTTGACCCGATTGGATTAATCCAAAGTTACATAAGGGTTTTGTTGTAAATTTATAAAAATCTCTACCATTAGAGGATAGTTTGGTAATTACAAATATATAATAATATTTGTATTTATCTTGATTTAATTGAATTAAATCAAAGTTGTAGACAAAAGTGATTAGTTACACCTAATAATATATAATTGGAAATATTGGATTAAGCCCACATAAAAGTTGATTAGAACTTTTATTAATTAAAAATTGCGTAAGTTCTGTTATAAAAAGCAAGCTTGAGAAAGGTTTTAATCAAGCATGAGAAAGCTAAAACAAGCAAGAGTTAGAGAATTAGCCTAAGTGAAAGTTTTTGTGAGATAAGATTTGAAAGTTCTCTGCAATATTTCAATAAGGAGAAATCAAGATTGAATCTTGGAATAAAGCTTGCTAGCATGGATTCAAGATTGGATCTTGGAGTCAAGCTTGTTAATTTTAGAGGTTCTCCACAACCTTTCAATGAGATGAAGATTGGATCTTGGAATCAAGCTTACTAGGTAAGTTTGATCTTATCCAAAAGCTATGTTTCATTAGTGAGACATATAGTGCTGAATTATATATTGGATACATAATAGCATAACTTGATGTTGAAATTAGGCTAATTAATTGTGTACGGATACTTTGGAAGTATAAACATAATTTTCTTGTGATTGAGTCAAAATATTTATATTAGATATCGATAAAAAATTAAAGTTCGGAACTCTAGTTGATAGCTTGGTGTTATGACTACCATTCGAGAATCACTTAACCACCTTTGGGTGACCTAGAATTTTAAATGAGTCATTTTATTGTGGGATTCAATTTTGATTTGTATTTTAATTCAAAGAAATATATATATATATATATATATATATATATATATATATATATATATATATATATATATATATATATATATATATATATTATATATATATATATATATATATATATATATATATATATATATATATATATATATAATATATATGTGTGTGTGTGTGTGTGTGTGTGTGTGTGTGTTGTGTGTGTAACATCCCCCTCCAGGAGATGCTACCAGCAGGGAATAGGCTGACCGATCCCCCAGAGCTTCTGACTATCTGATTGTGATCATCATTAATAACTCATCTCAAATTACCTACTCATGCATAGGAGTCGTTGCCCTGACTCAACAACATGAAATGCAACTCAATACCGATAACTGTATACCCATTAATACTTTCTTTTACAACCTTATTCATAAAAATTTTCACTTTATACAATGACCAATACAATAACAATGACTGTATATGACTTCACTTTGACTCTGATTGAACTATCTCCCTTTGACTTGACCCGGTGGACTTAACACCCTAGTGACTATTAATTAGTATCACTCCTCTTGAGCTTATCCTCTGGTTATGCCTACAAAATAGAGAAACTGGGAGTGGGGGGTTAGATCGTTTGAACGATCTAGTGAGTGGACGATTAAAAATAAAAACTGAAACACTTTATGAAATTTCATTGTTCTAAAACCAAAATCATTTCAAATAAATCATCTTTTCTGAAATCATTCTTCTTATATGAGAATAACTATTTTTCGGAAAAAAAAAACCACTGTAGAAACTGTTTTTGTCTATAAAACTCTGATATTCTATAAAACATTTTTTTCTTGAAAACTTTTTCTTAAAATCATCTCTCTGAAAATCTATTTTTGAAAAATCCATATTTGAGAATCTGTTGAAAACCCGATGCATAAGGGCGTTACGTATCGTCGTCCCCTCATGGGCCTAAACTAGTGGTCTCGGGACGTTACGTATCTCCGTCACCCAAGCAACTGAACTAGAGCCATAAGTGTTGATCTATGATACTACCTGACCCTGAAACTAGGGTATAGGGGTGTTACGTATCGCCATCCCCTAGCCCTGAATTTAGGATATGGGGGCGTTATGTATCGTCATCCCCCCAGTCCTGCTATACATATGTACATGTTCTCCTTCAATTCCATAAGTTACAACCTGAGGTGGGTTCCCCCCATGCCTAAAAAATCACAAAATCATACTTTTAAATTCTCACTTTTTAAAACATTCTTTTTATGAAATAATTGTAATAAAATCGGCTAATGCCCTATGTGCATAAAGATAAGTCTTTTACTTAAAACAATATAAATGAAAAATCAATTTAGAAAGAGAGTGTCCACTCATTATTGATTTCTTATTGGCTTTGTTCCAACTCGTCGAAGCACTTGGGGTTCCAGTCAATAATCTAGAATCGATATATTAGATTATAAAATAAGTTATGAAACATGTTTCGTTATAAGATATAATATGCTTACGACATGTTATAAGCGTGTATATAAGATGATACAAAAAATTTTGGGTGGTCTCTAATATCCTAAGTTGAAAATGAAAAGGCTAAAAATTAATCATGGGAAATGGCAATGCATCACGACGCTAAACATTGCGCGTCGCGATGCCCACACAAGTAAGGTTGAGGCAAAAAGCTTCGCTTGTTTCACGTCACAATGCTGGGCGTTGGGCGTCACGACACTCACACTATAAAACTGAAATAGAGGCTATCATCACGTTACACGTCGCAATGTTAGCCAGTTGGTATCGCGATGCTCACCTATTTTTCAGGCCTAATCATCATCACTTCAATGTATAATTATTCCAAATGCATTTCCAATACCCTGACACCATAACCTTCACACAAGCACTTCTTTAAACTTCAATATTCCATTATCAAAGTAACCCTTTAATCTCATAGCTCTTCCAAATATTTGGATATTTAATCATACAATCAATTTATTTTTTAAAACCACCAAAATGTATTCCCTAGCATGCCAATAACTCTAACATAACATCATACTCTTAAAATTTCACAATCCAAGTTTTAGGTCCAGTTGGCTTTACCTCATTTCATTTGATTTCCTTCATCTATAAAGTCTTCCATGGTTGTTATTCTTCTTCTTAGCTTGTTATGGGAGGGTTTGTATTTGTTTCCACTTCTTTCATTCTTCTTCATTTTTTCTCACGTTTCTCTATTCCTCTCAAATATTGGGGACAATTAAATAGTTCCCCTTATTATAATAGAGGGTGATTTAGCTAATTTGTAATATTTTGATTTAAATAAAAATCAGAATTTTTGAGATAAATATGGAATTCTCTAGATAGGTCTGTATGTACTGTTCATATAAAGTTTGAGTTGCATTTTTGTCTTAATTTTGTTTCTAATTTGGAAAAATATTCAACACATAAGTTGTAAATCTCGATCTTAGCTTTCCGACGATATTAAGTTCATACATATCGGAGATCTTATGAAAAGGTTACGACCCAAATACCATAAGTTGTTCGGATTTAGTCTTAGAATGAATTCCGTATCAAGATTGTGAGAAATTTGCTAAATATCCAAAAAGTCATTTCATGAGTGTGTACATGTTCAAACACGATTATTTATATCATATATCATGTGTTCCATAATGTAATAGTCATTATGATTACTGGGGTTTTTACAATATATATTTAGAATATATATATTTTTTTATTGTATAACATGTGTTGTGCTTTTTTTTTTAAATTAAAATTATTCTGGGTGATATTGAAAGTGTTTAGAGTTTTTAGAAAATAAAAAAAAAAATTTATTTGTTGAGCCAAATTCATGAGAGAAAAGCATTACAGAGCAATTTGTTGCGCTGTAACGCTACCCAGCAGCGTGCGTTACAGCGCACCAGGTGTGCACGACTCGGGTATCTCACCATAGGTGTGCAGGGCATGATTTTTATCCCGATTTATTTTTCCGGACTCCGATTTATCTCTATTTTTTCCCTAAATACTTGTAATGAAATATTGTATTTCTTTAAAATTATTAAAAATACATCCATTTTTTATATCCACGGGTAGACCCAATTCCGGTGCATGAGATACCGATCCAACCGTATGGGTCCCACAACTACCCCAACAGATACCTTAACCTTTTATGGTACACATACGAGCCGATAGATCCTATCATGATACACACTATATTAACAAGTGAATCGTCCACACCCAACGAACATCTAACGGTTAGACCATGAAAGGTCTCTGACATATATGACATTATAGTATGGAGGATCACATATAAAATCACTATTATTCGATGCACGCAGCCAGCGCTGCAGTGCACCAGGTGCGCACGGCTCATATATCGTGCCCCAGGTCTAGTTTTATCCTGATTTATTTTTCCGCACTCCGATTTATCCCTGGTGTTTCCCTAAACACCTGTAATAAAATATTATATTTCATTAAAATTATTAAAAATACAACCATGCATGATATCCACGGGTTAGACCCACTTCCAGTACATGGGGCACCGATCCGACCCTATGGGTCCCATGATCGCCTTAACAGATACCTTAACCCCTTATGATATATATATACGAGCCGAGAGATCCTATCTTGATACACACTTGATTAACGAGTGCATCGGTCTATACCCAACAACATCTAACACTCAGACCATGAAAGGTCTCTAATATACATGACAACATAGTGTGGAGGATCACACAAAATCAATGTTATTCACTACATGCAGCACATGCTGCATGCAGTCAGCGCTACTGCGCACCAGGTGACTCGAGTATAGTGCCCCAGGTATGCATGGTCCATTTTTTTTATCCTAATTTAATTTTCCAAACTCAAATTTCTCCCTAATTATTTGAAATGGAATATTATATTTCATTAAAATTATTAAAATTACACTCATGTGTAAGGTGGCACAGTGTGGGCGACGCTGTCCGGGCTCGCGGCCCATTGGGAGTAGGGAGTATCCCGCGAGGGATTAAATCGGAGAATAAAGGAGTAGCCACCCAGTGTAAACCAGGAAATGATTTAAGGCCACACTCACCTCTTGCAAGGGAAGACCTCAAACCGTTGGGTTCGGAATGGTCTCTTACTTATGTCAGTTATAATGAACGGGTTTACACAATGATATAACCAAGTTTTATGCAGTACATGCAAGATAATTCAAATAAACACACGAATTGGCATACCCATAAACATTAATAGAAACAATGGAAGCATATTACATTAAATAGTACAAGATGCGGAAATGAAAATAATAAATAATCAAAGGCGGGAAAGCGTCAATGAATAAATAGCAAATAAAATGAGGTTAATCAGGCTTATGCGAGTATTTCCCGAGTGGTAAGTGGAGTTGTATCCCATATACAGACCACACTACCGTCCATTCGGATTCGGCTAAGGAATTTACGTCTGGGTTTTCATCAGATATACCACAAATGATAACACACACAATCATTAACATAATGTAAACGGACATGAAAGTAAACAAAACATAAGCAAAAATAAGCGTAGAATATTAAAATGACAATAAAAGTGAATAAATAAATAAAAAGATGAATAACGCTGAATATAAATGCGAAATAAATAACGATGGAATAAAAATAAACAACACTGAATATAAATGCAAAAGAAAATAACGATGAAATAAATAACAACATAAAATGTAAATAATAAAATAATGATAAATTAAAAAGGATAAGCAACGAAATAAATACAAAATAGAAAAATGTGACCAAAACATTTGGCCATTTTTAATGTAGGACTTCGCATACCTGGTTGGACGTATTTCATGTCCAACCAAGCATGCCACGTCCGGAACGACAACATAAAATATAGTAAAGGGTGCCCTCAAGTCTTACCTTTTAAGTCGCTTCTCAGAAGTACGTTATGCCATTGCCGGAAGGATTAACGCTTCGTTGTTTTTCTGGTTTGCTTGTCCGCTGTTTCTGCTCACTATTTCACTATTTTGGGCTGTTGTTTTCCCTGGTTTAGGGCTGCTTTTTGGTGGTTATTTGGGACTACTTTAGGTGATTTTGGGGACTATTTTAAGGGACTATTTTTGGGGGGTGTTTCTTGGAAATAGGCTGCTGTTTTAGGGATTATTTTTGGGACTAATTTAGGCTGTGTTAGGGACTGTTTTTGTCTCAGTTTTTACAGGGCTGCTTGCTTTTGGCTTATGTTTGTTTCGGTGCTAAGGGGCTTCTTTTGATGTTTTGTTCTCAGTCTCCACTGGTTTTGTTTTCACGTGGGATTTGTCTTTGGTGGGCTGGCTTTATGGCAGTGTGTGTGGTAGTTGTGGGTGGCAGTGTGTATTTGTAGCGTTTTCGAGTATGATTTTCAAAGAAAAATAGTCCCAACACAATCCCAAAAGGCCTTTATCTGTTTATACGAGATCAAACCGAGTCCTGAAATACCCACACTAGTGCTCTGCAGTGGGCAAAAATTCACCCCACTACCGTGAGTCTAAGAAGAAGAAAATGAGATGAATAAAAATTGGTTCAACACCATAAAGCCTTCCGAGCTATATCTCACAACCAACGGAAATTAGGGTGGGCTACACTCACAAGATAAATCCTAAGCTATTTAGAGATTAATGTCACACAAGATTTTTATTCTTGTTCTTCGTTTTGTTTTCTCAACACTTGAGAGAGTTTGAAGAAGAATCAGATGGTGGCTAGGGTTCTAAAAATTAGATTAGCCAAAAAGAAAAGCCAATTTTCTTTTTATATTTAGGGTTATTAATTTTCAAAATTAACAAACCCTTCCCTTCCCCTCCCATCCTAATGCAAGTTTCGGCCAAGGTATGGATTTTTTTATTAATTTCATGACATCTAATTCAATTACCATAATGGAAAAGATGTTACAAAAAAATAAAAGGTTAATGCCTTTAAAATTTGTAACTTCAAAATTAAAATCAAGAGTTATGCAACATAGCATAACTCACCAAGGGTTTTCCAAATTTAATGCAAGAGTTTGGCAACCTGACACAACTCATCAAGGGTTTCCAAAACCCAAGATTTGGGAATTCCAAATTTGATCTTATTAAATTATATCATATATAATTTAATATTATGCATTCAATAATTATCATATAATTATTAAAATCATATATTAACTTTTTAAATATAGTTTCAAGTGTGACAAAATATTATTAATCATATTAATAATATTTATACATATGTGAGTATATAATTGGACTATCCAATTACACTAATCCGCTAAAGTATATTGAACTAGCACGGGGACCAAATGGACCTACGGTTTCGAGCTCTAATAATCTTGAAATATTAATTAAGCTTTTAATTGAATATTCTGAATTATTAACTCCAGGTTATTCCATTAAAAATCCGAAACTACACTCTCGTTACCGCAGATGGTATATTAAGCCGGACAAGTCAGTGTCTATCGATATAGTCACTACATATAGATTAACCCTTCATGAGAATCTCGTAATTAGAGTCGGGTCATAATGTCCATTATACCCCACTAATATTTTTACCTTAAGTATCATTGATTTTCTAATGAATGATTTATCATAACCATTATGAATTTTAATCTTTCTATTCGTAATAGAAAGACTTGAGCGCTCTAATCGTTCAGATACCGAATCAACCATTAAGAAAGATACTCTTTTATTTCTCCCAAGAATGAGTGAACTCCATGTCTATGTAAAATATCCCCAGCTACACACCAGATCATGTCCCCAAAGTACGTAGCTATTGGTCGGGACTGCTACACCAACCTCACCTTTGTAAATCAAATGACATAGCCTGTTTGCAGGAGTTCGTAATACACTCATGATTAAGATCAATCCATATATGACCATCTAGTAAATCAAAATGATTTTCTTTATTTAACGGATTTATAAGAAAGTCATTTCCATCCGGGTCCAGTCCTATATGATCATATCATACAAGGTGCCTCTATTCTCATGTCTCTACATAGATGATCCCGAATCAAGGTCGCCATACAAATATAGAATGTACCGCAGCTATAGATAAACCACAAACAAAGTACATGTTTTGTTTGCTCTATATGGACTATTTAAGATTACTAAATTCATACTTAAATCCTCTTATGTATGACACTCATACACTAAGTCTGAAGGCACATAAGTAATGTAGGGTAATCAGATAATTTATAATATGCGAAATTAAAATAAACACTTTGATAAATGAATAATGTATCATTTTATTTCAAAACATATAAAATCGTTTACATTACATGTAGCTCTAGGGCATACATCCCAACAAAAGAATCACACTCACACATGATGAAGCATTCAAAAAGTGAAATCTATATTGGAATTGAATTTGAATTTTGACATGCTCATACTTTGAAAAAAGATTGGATTTCAAAGAAAAGCTTTTGAGAATATGCGAGGAGTCATTGTATGATAAAATTTGAAAAGTAAGATTGATGATTTGAAAATTCCGAAAGACAACCTGGGTAAGAAATGAGACAAAATCTAAAAATACCTATAAATAAGAAAATTACGACTAATGCACCCTTTAAAGCTGAAGAGCGGGCATGCAGTTAGAGATCATTTGCATACATATATACATACATACATACATACATATATACATACATATATACATATATACGTACATACGTCGTACATGCATACATGCATACAATATTTTTTTACAGGAAACTTGAACAAATACAAAATCTCCAAGAAGTGGAGCAAAACACAGAACACTCAGTAGAAGTCAAAAGTCGAAACCTCCACGACACAAAGCATCTGAAAATCAGAAAGATAAGACATAGGGCAAAGCTTGCCTAAGAAAGAACACTGAAGGCGAGGACATCTTGAACATAATAATTGGGGGCGAGTCCCGCCTTGATAAAGTAGGTGATGGCGACGTTCACCGCAAAATTAGGTTTTGGAATGCATACAACAACAATAAATTTTGGAATGTCTTGAGATCAGAAAATTGGAAATGTCTTTGGAAAGTAGACAGATTTGGAAAAATGAATAGAATTGGAATGCCAATGGCTTTGGAACACTAAAGGTTTGGAAAACTGTACAGGTTTGGAATGTCAATAGACTTAGAACGCTAAAAGATCTAAAAATAGATTTGGAACGCAGTAGATTTAGAATACCAACTGGTTTGGAACAGTTACAGATTTGGAAAACTGGACGGAATTAGAACGCCAACAGATTTGGAAAACTGAATGGAATTATAACGCCAAAGTAATTACATATAGATTTATAATTCCAATGGATGCTAGTGAATAGGATTAGAACACTACTAGATTTAGAAATATGGACAGAATTAGAACGCTTACTGGTTTAGAAATCCAATGGATTTGGAACACCAATAAATTTGGAATAATGGCAAACTTGGAATGGGAGTTAGAAATGGGTTTAGAATGCCAACAGATTTGGAAATCTTAACAGAATTGGAACATTGACATGTGTAGAATGCCAATAGACTTAGAATGCCAAAAGGATTGGACAAGATTAGAATGCAGGAGGATTTGGAACACCACTAAACTTGGGACACCCATGAAACAAATTAAGTCAAGAAAGAAGACATTGAATAGAGCCTCTCACCACTGAATGAGTCGACGAATCCGAGGGTCCATCATCTCACATACCAAATGAAGCATAGGATTTGAGGATCCCCCATCTCACGCACCAATGGAGTTGGAATTCCACTAGATTAAGAATGATAAACCAATTTGGAACACATGTGGAGTTGGAAAGATTGGAAAAATCTAGCACACCAGATGATTTTTGAGTGCCTTTGGGCTTGGAACGCCAAAGACTTTTGGATTTTGGAATACCAATGTGGTTTGGATTTGGAACATCAACCATCAATCCAACAATCAGACTGGCAACTAATGGCAGGTAAGTCTGGCGATACCAGACAAGCCATGTAAGTAAAAATATATGCATGAATTTGATAGATTTATCACTATCACACATAGCACAACCTACCAAAGTGGGGGCGACTACCGACATCATATTTTTACGTATAGCCCGATGATGAGTCTCTTATAGGAACACCCTATAAATTTTGGGAAAATTATAAGATTTAATACTATAAGGGAAAGAAACCCCACAAAAATACAAAAGACAAAGTTCTAGTCGGACATCATCTATGTTTGGCTAGGTATAAACAATGATATCCGATCGGATATTCCCTACGTAAGGCCGGATATGTATCATGTTTTCAGTTTTATAGAAGGATTCGATTACTTTCCTTCTTTAGTCAATTTCTATAAAAACCAAACTATTTTCTTTAACAAATAAATTCTTTCCTTATTAGTCAAAACCCTACACACTTAAAAAAAAAAAACATATAACGAGGGGGGACTTTTTGACGAGTACTTTTTGAACCTTTTGAAAACAACTCTCTCTTTCTTGACGTTTGACAACAAATAGTAACCCTAAACTCTCAATCTCCAACTAGATCGAGCAACCAAACCAAATTTTCAGAGGTGTTCTCGGAGCCGAATTACGCTTAAAAGTAAGACTTAAAGTCCCTAAACATTTACTTTTTCACATTTTATAGTTCACTGAACTGATGCCATGCCGCATATCCGACCGGACATATTGGATGTCCGAACGGACATGAATCAATAATACTAAAAATTCGTCTGTATAAACTGGCTATTTCCAACTACATACTTGCTTCCCTGTGGTATATTAGGATGAAACCCAGACGTAAATTCCATAGTCGATTTCAATGGACGATAATATAGTATGTACTTAGGATACAACTCCACTTACCACTTGGAAACGGTTGTGTGTGTCCCTTTTCTTACTACTTTATCAGTTCTAATTATTTTATGTTGTCATTATAATCTTTTTATTGTGTTGTTATGCACAACCTTAGTATGTTACTGGTTTTAGGCATGTCACATCTATGTTATTTGTTAAATACATGATTCTGCGTTTCTGTCTTTTATAGCATATCCGGCCAGACCTCCATCAATATTTTCATGATCTATATATGACCGACGATGGCCATATCGGCCGGACTTCCATGAAGCCAGCCCAATGAATGATATGTTTAAATTCTGGTTTGGATTATTATGATTGCGTTGTGTGATATATAAATTTTCATTGCATGTACTACATTATAAGACATGTGGATCCTCTTTTAAGTGTGGATATTATACTGGTATCAATAAGGGATAATTTCGAACCTAAATAAGTTTAAGGTCGGACCTTGCGAGGGGTGTAATGCAGCCTTAAATCATTCTTAGTTTCTCATACTGGGTGACGACACCTTTATTCTCTGGTTATTCCCCACAGACTAATTTATACTCTCTACAAGCTGCGAGCTGAACAATGTCGTAGTCGTCGATATCATAAGCATAGCGGTAAATCCCGATTCGCTCCTATATTTTTTCCATCCACAAGTACAATATCTTTTTTATCCTCTTTGGTATCTGAACCTTCCTCGGATAATAATCTTAAAAAACCATCAACATATGATTTTGGTGTCAAGTTTTATGAAATTTTCAAGAAGTGTCAAATTTAATTTTTCAATCGTGTAAATTTTTTTTTCTTATTGGTTTTCTGAAACATGAGGTTTCAAAAAGCAACAAATTTAATTAATAAAAATCCAATAAGGGGCTTTTATTAACAAAAATTCAATTCGGATAGAAGTTTCTTATTAATAATCCATGTCAGACTTAAAAAATTATATTTAATCTTATGAGGGTACAATTACCAAAAGACATTAATAAACATAAATAAATAAATAAAACACACATTCGAAACGCCATGGGGTGTGTATTTCAAATACATATGTGTTTTTTTAAAGACATTAATATCGCCCAAAATATAAAGTGTTTCATTAAAAAAAATCACCATATTATCGATCTACAAATCATAAGTTTAAAAATAAAAGCTCATTGTCAATATGTTTCGACAAAAAATTCAAACTAAGCATTTTCAAACACTGATATCTCTTTCATCCAGGTTTCAAATCAGAATCTGTAAAAATAAACATACACATAACATTCATACCTACAACTTTTATCAACAAACCTCTCACAAATTTGGATTTAAGTGAGGTCAAAATTAACCTCGAAATTATTGCATCGCACGTTCTTCACATTAACCTTCGTCACATTGATAATTGAAAGTTGCATTATGTATGCCTCAATCATATTGCTTACCTTGTCACATTATTTATCTCAATCACATTACCGACTATCAGTCATATTTATGACTTTAGTCACATTTCCGACCCTCAGTCATATTGAGCACAATCATAATTGTAACATCAATTACATTACCGACCCTCAGTCACTTTGGTTACTTCAATCACATTGCAGACCCTCAATCATATTGAGAACGGTCACATTGTGCCATCAGTCACATTGCCGACCATCAGTCACATTGCCGACCCTTAATCACAATGAGCATAGTTAGAACTGTGGCCTAAAGCATATTGCCGAGACTCAGTCACACTTGTGACCTTAATCACATTAGTTATCATAGTCATATTGCCGACCTTCCATCACATTACCAACCCCTGAGCACATTGAGAACAGTCACATTTGTGACTATATTTTTTTATTACCGACAATCAAATTAGGTATGTATCTGATTTTTTATTTATTTAGGCACAATCACAGTGTTTATTTGCATTGTGTCATGAGTGTTTACTTGTAAGATTTATTTTTTATAGACCTTTTTTGTTTTACAAAAGAATAAATTAAGTCAAATCTCTTATTAGTAGAAAAAAAAAGACTAAGATGAATACAATTTAAAAACATGAGACTAAATGTTCCTAAACGTAATAAGTAGGATTTTTTAAATAAATTTCTATAAAAATAATCTTATATTTTGCAAATCATATTTTGCAGTGTAAAACGTGAAACGTTTGTCTTATTTTTAATTTTCAAAACAAGAAATAATGTTTTAAGCAAGGCATAAGATGAGTACTTATCAGTTATCACAGGCCTCAAATATTCATTAAGAAAATTATACATATCACCCTTGAATTATACACATATTCACAGATTACACATTCAAAGAATTGATTTGATATACAACTCAACCAGCAAAAAACAACAAAGGATGAGCAAAAATTGGTTACAGATGAGCTAGTGGAAAGCTAAAATGTGCTTCTTATCGATCTAAACCAGAAAGATATGGAGCTTGAGATACTCTTCTTGGACTGTGACAGTTCTCGTCAGTCCTGAGGTTTACCGGTGAAGCTTGAGTTATAATCTCCGATAATCTATTTCTTTCATTGTTAATTCTACTCTGTTAAAAAAGAAAAATGTAATAATGTTTGTTAGTTCCTGCAAAATTTATTGCTGATGCAAAATGCAGAAACCGACAAGAGAACAAATATTTTCAATACCTTTAACTTCAAGTTTTGCAATTCCCTTTCCTGTGAAGTGACTCTACTCTTTAGCTGTTCAAGTGCCTCTTCAGCCAATGCAGGGTTTATATCAGCAACCGGTTTTGTTATTCCAGCTGCCTGAAATTTTTATGGATGCGTAAATTATCCTGGTTGGATTTGCAGTTTTGTGAAGGGAGATAAACAAATTAGATAATTATTATTTACACACACCTTTAAAACACTGGTACATAACCCGATCAATTTCTGTGCCAACTGCATCCTTTCTTCCTCAACTTCCTGCGACAAATTCACATGAGTTAATAGCCATAACTATAGCTATGCATTCAGCACAAATTTTGTGTGTGTAAGATTAACCTCACTTACCTTCACTTTGTTATTCAAATGTTCCTCTGCATCAAAATTAATGTAAGGATTTTTCCCTACAGAAGCACGATATTGAGCAAGCTCTTCCTTGACACGTGAAAGATTAACCTCAGTTCTCCGTAGCTTAGCACTAAGGTCTTGATTCTGAATCTTAAGCATATTGTTCTCTTCCTGTTGACATGTACAGAAACTTTGGATGATTGATTGACAATAATTTAATTGCACCACAAAGATTCATTTTAAGAGATTAAGAAAATATCCAAGATCTATATAATATCTTGCCTTGATTTTGGTATGATGATGAATGCGTTGATGGATGTTTTGTTGGCCAGACAGCTTCTTCACTTCTCCTTCAAGTTCCATCACAACCTTCTTATAATTTACATTCTCCATCTAAACAGATGAATCGGTGTGAGGCCATAAAGGAAAAGCGGAAAAAGTTACAATAGCAACAGCTTATTTTGTACTATAACTAATTTTTCAAGGATCCTAGTGTAAAGACATGTTCAAATTACAAACAAAATAATACAAACCTTCAACATTTCATTTTCTGTTTTAAGCGTCTGATCTCGTTGACGAAGCTTTTCCAATGCTATTTGTGCTGATACCATCTCAGCCTGTTTTCGCTCAACTTCCTCTAGCCATCTGGAATATAGGGCTTCAAAAGACTTAGACAAGCAGAAGAATCATTGTGGACAACATACTGAAAGCAAACAACGCATAGATTTCAATTTCGGTCATTTTGCAAAAATAATTACCCTCGTCTCTCCTCAATAAATTCGTTAAGCTGCTGCTTAAGCTTGATCATCTCCTGGTCCTGTACGAAGACAAAATTCAAGATTTAACCCAAAAAAATAAAAGTAGAAAAAGCATCCTTCTTGGTTTAGTATCACCAAAAAGTGAAAATACCTTTACTTGAGATTCAACGTTACTAAGTCGCGCCTTCTCTGTTATCTTCTGAACTTGCTGATTATCCAGTAGTGACTGCATTAACCAAAAGAGTAAGACAAAGTAAAAAATGTCCTTTTTAGGAATTACTTCTAGTAGAAATTTAAATCAACATATTCATTTTGACAATCAAGCGAAGAAAAACAGGACTTCTTTGTATATAACCATGAACAATTTTAAAGTTACCATGTAATTAGTCATATCCAACTTGACTCCTAGTAAATCGCGGATTACATCATGGGTCATGCTCTCGGCGGCAGCTAATCTTGCATTTAATAAGAATATCTACAGCATAAAATAATAGTTAATATAATCCTTCACACTGGATGTTTGAGAAATTTCAAAATCCATATTGGGCAGTGAAGGCTACCTCTTTCTGTCTATTTACAGCCAAAGATTCGAGCTCTTCAATGCGTAGCCTTGCAGCACTAATCTCTTCGTCCTTCTCCACTTTTAGTTGCTGGGCTAACCCCAACCCAATGCATTTGAAAGGGGAACCAGAACCCCTAGGTTTCGAGGCATTTCTTTCTATTTTGTTTGATGATGAATTTGTGACATGGCCGGAGTGGCTTTCTGGTCTGACTTGTTCAGCCATGGCTTCCAATGCCTTGAACTGTTACAAAAATTTGTTTATGTTAAAGAACTTGGAAAGAAAGAAAACCAGCAAATCCTCCAAATGCTGTCTGACCTCTGTACAGCTGAAAAATTAGATCTAGACAACGGTATCTGCTGGCATACCTTCTGCTTGTATTCACTAGCCTGTGCTTCTGCATGCAAATTCAGCTCAGATATATGTGCTT
Source organism: Zanthoxylum bungeanum (assembly GCA_019454045.1). Taxonomy (NCBI): domain Eukaryota; kingdom Viridiplantae; phylum Streptophyta; class Magnoliopsida; order Sapindales; family Rutaceae; genus Zanthoxylum; species Zanthoxylum bungeanum. The sequence continues at coordinate 117,543 of SKCR01028369.1, forward strand.
TGCATTGGGCAATCTGTTGGTTCATAAGAAGCATGATTTCATATTCATAGCACAAGAATCATTGGATTCTATTAATTAAAACTAAGGGGAAACAACAAATGGTCATCTTCAATAAAGAAAAAAAATCTTGGTATAAAGAACTTTACCTCTGCATCCTTTTTAGCTATATCCCTCTCGAGAATTTGTATTTGCTTATGGGCTTGTTGAAGGTTTATCTCCTTCTCCTCTAAATGCCTATAAATGAATCAAATCAACATCTTTATCCAATCTAAGCATAAATGTTGGGTGCTATTCAACCAAGAGAATATTTGGATTGCCCCAGACCTTTTCATGTCAGAATCCACATATTCAACATTCTGCATCTGGTGCTTTATGGCATGAAGCTCAGACTCTAGCTCTTCCCTCTCTAACCGCTGTCGTTCAGCTTCTCCTTTGACAAAGTCAACCTAACAATTGCATATCCATGAAGCATGATGAATTTGAAAATGAAAGTACAGTTTGACTAAACACATTTCAGAACTCACCTTGTTTTCCAGCACATCTATGGTACATTCTAGCTCTTCAACAGACCTCTCTAAAAGCTTCACTTCTGCTTCCTTCTCCTCCGCATATCTCATTCTCGATTCAGCTAACTAATAAAGTAAAATTGGATTATAAAAATATGAAAAAATAAAATAAAATAATCTTCTTATATAACTAACCTGATGAGCTTCCATAGCAGTTGCTTCATTTTCCTCAGCCCGAGCTCGTTCCCTTTCAAGCATTTCATTCAAAGTAAGCACCTCCATGTGAAGGTGATCCCTCTCACCAGTGAGTTCAATCAAATTGTTTCTCAAGGACTCATTCGTATCATTCATTTGGCCAAGCGCATTCCGCATTTCTTGGAGTTCCATATCCAAGCTCTTGGTTATTTTCACTCTTTCTTCTAATTCCTCCTGAATAGAACTCTTCGCAGCCATATCAGTTCTCAACTCCAAATTTTCACTCGAAAGTAATTGTAAAGTCTCTTGATGTCTGAAGATATCAGTCTGAAGAGTAGAAATCACATTTATTTTTTCCTGTAATTGAGCCTCTAGAATTTGGCTATGAGCAACAGCCTCCACAAGCTCACTTGACTTTAATTCGAGATCGTCTTCTAAGGCCTCCAAAGAAGTCACGATTTCCTCAATTTCATCTTTTTGATCCTTGGTAACAGATGCAGACTCCTGCAGCAAACTCAGATCAAATTTCAATCCTTCTAGAACATCATCCTTCCTTGATAACTCAGACTGAAGATTCTTGTTTTCATACACCAGCTCTTCTGCGTGGCACTCCAGGCACTCAAAATCATTCATTAACTTAGATATTCTCTCTTGATTTTCACTTATCACTTGAAACACTTTATCAAACATTATAATACC
>SKCR01028370.1:0-147439 GCA_019454045.1 Zanthoxylum bungeanum
TTGTTGATTCAAACAATAATTACTCTACCTTTGACTTATCTTAGATAAAGTAGTATTCCACATAGGGTTAGAACCTTGGGACATAATCGAATTTTCAAGTACAATGGATGGCTTTATGTACTGAGGGGATTATAAGATCGAATGGATATCATTTTCTTTGCGGTTGTCTGGTTCTTGTGGCTTGCTAGAAACGATGTAGTGTTTAATGGGAAATGGTTTATCTTCCAAAACTTTGTAGCTATGGTGAAGCTTAAAACTCAATGGTGGTTTTATGATGTTGGAGTGTCAAGAGAGGTTGGTGACTTTAACCCGATGTAAGATTTAAAATAAGCTTATTCTACTACTATAAATATTCAACCAAATGTTATGGGAGTATGAAATCCTCCAGAATAATGATGCGACAAGTTTAATGTTGATGGCTTTTTGAGAGGGAACCCAGGTCCTCCAGGTATTGGTAGAGTGTTAAAAGACTACCGGAGTAGAGTTGTTTTTTTTTTCAATTCTCATGCAGTGTCGGGTTATGGATTCTATTGGTACTAAACTTATTGCTATTCTGAGAGCTCTTAAGTTGATGCAAGGTAGGATGTTGGTGGTGAACCAAATCATCATAGAAAGTTATTTAAAAGTCGTTGTGGATTGGGTTAATAATTGGGATACCGCGAGTTGGAGATATAGCTTCATCATCAATGAAATTGAGAATTATATGCTGCAACTTATTGGAAAGCAACTCAGGTAGCTTTGGGAATGCTTACTAACCTGTCTATGGAGCTTGAAGACGTACTCGAGGATCAGATACTGGAGAGGTAATGCCTTATATACTAGTATCTCGGGCATACTACGTATACAAGACCTCAGCACTCTGCCCACTGCAGTCACTGACTCCCTAGACCTTGCTCTGATACCATCTTTGTAATATCCCCGATCTGGGAGATTTTACCGGCAGGGAATAAGTCGTATTATCCCCCTGAGCCTATGACTTTCTAACTATGAACCACTAATACTCTTTCCTCAATCAAAATCTTAAGTATGAGACCGTTGCCCAAACTTGACAACATGAAATGCAAACTCAATAATAATAAATGTATACTCAATAACACTTGCTTTATAACTTTACTGATATACATTTTAACCTTATACAACGACCAACACAATATTAATTACTGATACATAACTTCTTTCTGACTCTAACTGAGCTCTCTTTCTCTCTTACTTGACCCGGTGGACTCTATACCCTAGTGACAGCTATCAGTATCCATCCTCCTGAGCTCGTCCTCCATGAACCTGCAAAACAAAATACTGGGAGTGGGGTGGTTAGATCGTTTGAGCGATCTAAGTGAGTGGACAGTTTTATAAATAGGTACTAAAATAATTTTGAAAACATATGGTTCTAAAATCCAACTTATCTCAAATGTATCTTTTTTGAAATCTCTTTTATTAATTGAAAAATAACTTCTTACTTTCTGGGAAACTTTTCTGAAATCTGCTTTTCTGGAAATCTCTTATAAACTGATTTTTCTGAAAACTTTATTTCTAGAAAACTTTTCTCTGGAATTATCTCTGAAATCTGTAGCTGAAAACTGTTTCTGAAAAATCAATCACTGTCTCTGAAAACCTGACGTATGGGGGCGTTACGTATCTCTATCCCCACATATGCCTAACTAGAGTCAGAAGTGAAAATACATGACATTGGGGCGTTACGTATCGCCGTCCCCTAAAGCATGCCACTACATGTCCTTGAAACTAGTGGTCTTGAGGCATTACATATCGATGTCCCCCAAGCCACTGAATTAGAATTGGAGGTGCGGATCTATGCTACCCTCCAAGCTCTGAATCTAGGATCAATGGACATCTGTCATCCCTAGTCCTGAACTAGGATCTGGGGGCGTTACGTATCGCCGTCCCCCCAGTCCTCTACATGTGCACATGTCATCCGCCAATTTCATGTATGTATCAAGTTACATACTGAGGTGGGTTTTTCTCCCATGTCTCGAAAATCATAAATCTCAAGCTTTTAAAATTACTTTTTCTAAAATATTTCTTAAAACATACTCTTTCATGAAATAACTGTGATAAGACCGGCTAACGCCCTAAGTGCGTAAAAATAAACCTGATATGAAAAATAACATAATGAAAATCAACTTAAAAGGATAGTGTCCACTTACTGATTTGGAATCCGGTAGGTGCTATGCCACTCGTCGAAGGGAATTACGGTTCCTGTGAGAATCTATAATCGGTAACTTGGTTAGACTATGAATCTGGGGATATGGTTTGTAACTAAATTAAGTTTCTTAATTCAACGTATCTATGATTGTCTCATGATGTATAATACGTACAACGTGTCATAATATGTATATATGATATGATACAATACCCCTAAAGAGGTCCCTAACCTTTCTGCCTTGCATCACGACGTCAGGTCTGAAGCGTCGCGACGCGCATGAACACAGAATCAGGCAGAAGACATGCTCTGTATCGCGTCACGACGCCGGATTCTTCGCGTCGTGACGCGAACCAGATCAGAGCCGAAACAAAGCTTCTGTTTTGCACGTGTCGTGACGCGAAATGTTTCGTGTCACGACACAAAGCCATTCTCAGGACCTAGTTTCCACTTTTCAATGCCATACTTAAGTAATCCTCACACCTTTAATCTAGGACCAACACATAGGCACTTCCCCAACTTCAATATTGCTCAATTTCCATCTCATCTCATCAACCCAACACAAACCATCAACAAGAATAATCAATTCACAAAGCATAATTTCCTCAACATTTTCATCCACATATGAAACTCATTACATGTTTATACTATCATACTACTCTCAAAATACTTGTAAAAAACTTATTAATTCTAATTCTAACAATTCTCATGGCTAGGGCATGCTATGTGCAAAATGGGGCTTTGGTTTCCTTGCCCAAACTGAAAAATAAAGAAAAGAAATGGATTTAGAAGCTTACTTGACCAAAATAATATCAAGAACTCATCCCATTTCATCAAAATCTTCCATGAAGATGAAGAAAATTTGAGCTCTTTTAGAAACCATAACCCACGTTTTTTGCTTGAGAGAAGATGAGTGAATAGTATGTTATTTATAGACAAAGAGTGGCTGATTTTGTGATGGAATGAGTGGTTATGATTGTGCCACCTTATCCTTTTTCTAGGTACTAATCCCGAAATTATTATAGCAGTCACGAAATTTGTGATTTTTGACCCGTTTCTGGTATGAATTTGGTAGAATGTCCAACGCGAAAGTTGTAGCTCTCGGTCTAAGCTTTCTGAAGATATAAAATTCATAAAATCAGAGATCGTATGAAAAAGTTATGACCCGATTACTAAAAGTTGTTCGAGGTGGGACATAAACTAAGTTCCGCTTTGAAATTTCAAGAAATCTTTCGAATGTCCCAAATATTATTTTATGAGCACGTACTTGCTCGAATATGATTTATATCAAGTATTATGCCTCTGAATTGTAATAGTCGTCAGGCTCTGGTAACGTACAAGTTGTCAGGTTCACTGGATGTTACAATTGATTCTCTAATGGACGGTTTAGTCATAACCATTATGAATATTAATCTTTCTATTCGTAATAGAAAGACGTGAGAGCTCTAATCGTTCAAATACCGAATCAACCTTTTAAGGAATATACTCCTCTATTTCTCGTAAGAATGAGTGAACTCCATATTTATATAAAACATCCCCAGTTACGGAAATTAGGTTGAACATTGGACTAAACACCAAAATAAAAGGGAGATTCTGCAGAAATTTTTCCGAAATCCCGGCCACGAATCCTGATTGTCGTTGTTGTTTTGCTATGTAAACTCAAATTGCTGTTTATTATTGGGGGTTGTTTATGTTGCGTTGGATGTTATGGCTGTGTATTAAGCGTGGCTTTTGGGTGTAATTATTTTTCCTCTAACGCAATTGAGCTTTTTTAAAAAAAAAAAAAATTGCATTCATGATTTAAGATCAAGTCAAGATAGGTAGGTGAAACTTGATTCCACATAACCCGTTACATCTTTGTATTTTCAATTTGAATTGATAAAAATAACCCAAACAAACAAGAGATTTGATAGATATGGAAATTATTTATATTATCGTTTCGTTTCGTCTTAAATTTAAGTAAATATTAATATGACTCATTCAATAATAATGTCAAAATCTTTGAATACAAATACGATTCATTTAATAATCGGATTGACACGACATGATTATCCGATATATAAAGTGGTTAATTTCGTATTTGATATAGTTACACGATAAATTATTTATGACACGATAAATTGATCAATAAGTAAACATATTGATATGATATGATTATACGAATATTAATTATGTCCTAAATAGATTCGCAGATTGAATTTTGAAACATAAATATGACATGATTAATAAATGGGCGACAAAAATATGACACGATTATTTTTTATTGGACACAATTAATTTTGGTTTTTAATTAACTTGAAAGCTGGATGCCAATTTTTTAGGTTACATACGTTTTAGATAAATAAATCAAACCACAAAATTAGAATTATTGAGAATTGAAGTTCAACTTTTTTTAATTTCAAACTTTGAATTGAACTTCTACAAATTAATGGAGCTCTCAAGAAGCAACAAGAAAATTATATATGACAACAATGGATGTGATAGAAAATGTGAAATGAACATGCAATAAGTGAACGTTGTCGACATTTACTATGAGTCATGATATATATTCAAACAAATAGGGGCTCTAAATAGACATTATTATATGGGTTCATTTGTTTGCTTCTTCTTTTTGCACCTCAAATTTCAAATTCTTGGTCTGAAATTTACACCCCTTCAAAGAAGAAAAGCAACCAAAAAAAAAAAAAAAAAAAAAAAAAAAAAAAAAAAAAAGAAGCATATGGGCACCTTTCAAATACCATATTATGGCTTTAAAAGGGCAAAAATGGGAGTTCAAAGAAGAACAAATAGGCTCTCAATAAACATTATTATGGGGTTCATTTGTTTGCTTCTTCTTATTGCACCTCAAATTGCAATTTATTGGTCTTAAATTTACATCTCTTCAATGAAGAAAAGAAAAGAAGAAAATGGGCACCATTCAAAAATTATATTATGGCCTTAAAAGGGCAAAAATTGGAGTCCAAACAAGTTAATTGATTGATATTTAAAAATAATAATAATAAAAATAGAAGCCTTCTTGTTATTGATAGATACCTTATCTTTAATCAATATTACTATTTAGTAATTTTAAGAACAAATCAACTTATAATATTTGAAAAACTTGCTATCTAGCTATAGGTGTTCAATTCAAAATCACTTTTGGTCTCCTTCTACGTGCCAAAATATAGCTGCCATAATAAGATGCTTTTTGAAATTTTATTCAGAAATAGCTACATTAATATTATAATTAATTGTTAAGTTAGCCGACTCAAAGATTTGATAATGACTTAGATGGGTTTATATATGGCTTTAATTTTGATTGCCGGGGCCTTAGCTTGTTTCTTACTGCATAACTATTCTTTAATCATGTCTTAATTTAAAATTTAAGAAAATTATCATTCGTCCACCCGTTTGTTAAGCTAAAATTCGAAATTATATTTAATTTTTGAAATTTTTCATACGTCCATCTCAAGTAATGAAAAATAACATTTTACACCCAAATTATTATTTTTTTGGTGTAAAATATATTTTCCATAACTAGATTTGAGTGTAAAATGTCCGTTATTATTAGTTTGTTGGTGTAAAATATCAATTTTTCATAATTTATATACTAATTTGAATTATTAAAAGTTTTGTTCTTGACATGTATTGAAAGTTAGTCTAAAACACGTCCAAATAATTTTTTTTAAAAAAAAATCTATTATTTATAAACACATCACCAACATCTTTTTTTTCTTCACAATTCATTTTCATAGATGATGATCATAATTAATTGTATATCATAAAGTGTGTATATATATATTGTGAGTTTTGGTTAAAAAAATAAATCCAAATTTGAAATAATTAACCCTTTTGTTAATTTTTAAATTGTATTGTGTGACTCAAACCAAAATCAGATGATTATTATTATTTAATTAATTATATTGTTATGGGTGTGATTAAGTAAACCTAGAAGATGCCAAAAAGAGAAATAGTGGACCAAGATTAATAAATTTCATATGGAGAAAATGAGATTCTCATGTGTTTGTAAATTTATAATGCATATCCACTTGGAGACAGAAAAGAGAACCTAACCTAATCTCAAATCAATATCACAATAATGGTTGAACTTTTTATTTCCATTTGCTATAATATTTTAATTTAATTATAATTAATTGGTATAGGTGTTGACAATTTTTTTTTGGTTAATCTTTAGTCCAACTAAGAAAACCCACCTTCTAATTTTGGTGATCAAGGTCTAATCCACCAAATTCAATGAAAAAAAAACTTGAATTAAATATAAGTGTGTGGGTGGATCCAAATGTACTAGATTTTGTACTTAATAGTTTGGAATTTCATGTGCCTCAAAGCCACATGTAGAGCAGATGATATGCTTGATTTCATTTGTCACTACCATTTATAATTGATGAAAAGATACCATACACATGGATTCAAAATTGGCAAGAGGACAATTTATAGTGGATCCAAGCCCTTTTGCTTAAAAAAAAAAAAAACAAATTGTACTCTCAATTGTAATAATCTTACAACATTAGGGTTTAGTAGAATTGAGAGGAGAAATTATAACATGTGTATAGATTTGAAAATGATTGTTGTTTATTTGTTTTCTTAAGTCGGTCCCATGTTTAGTTAGTGGTACTATTATTTTTGGGACTTAACTGACCCCAAAATAATGAACCATCCTTCACTTTTTGATAAGAAAATTGGGTGGTTGAATTAATCTTGAATTCATTTTCATGTTGAATGAGATAAATCTTCTTAAATTAGGTTCAATTGTCCACTTTAGATGGGGAAAATTGTTTACTTGTGTCTTGGTGGATCTAAGTCTAATTCTCCGCACGAATCTATATAAGGATAAGATCCTATAGATTCAAGTAACCATAAACACAAAGACATGCATGATTTATAGAAAAATCGACACAATCCTATAAGCGCTCAGATTTTAGTCGTGCATGTCCAACAATCACTCGCGTAAGTGATCTTCCATACAGAGACAAAGCCATACGGGGCCGTTCCAGAGTAGTCTTGGACACCTCCGTCTAGACCTAAAACGGACAAATGACCTCGTGAGAAGAGAAGTCGTATAAAAACATCTTCAAACACTAACCTCACCTCAATTACGCATGAACTATATATGATACTAAATAAAAACGACATATATACTCAATAGTTAAATCATGAGTTGACATTTGCTCCAAACATATATATTAAGTCCAAGACTATTTTCAGTTGATTAGATATTTTCCGTTTCAATAGCAATTCAATTTGTTACATTTAATCAGATGATTAGTTCTTTTTAATCTAACATCGCATTTTCTTTTTTAACAAAAAGAAAGCAAGCAAGGTGAATTAATGGATTGTAGATATGGATGGCAATAGGCAACATGCGAATATTTGTATCTGATTCATTCAATTAACGGATACGAAAATCATCTCCTTATCTGTCATTAAGGTATTGGGCATCCATGCGAGTCCCCACTCACACATGGATTTTAATTCTATTTGAACGAGAATATCAATATTCATACTCGACCGTCCAACTAACTGGTATAAAAAATTATCCCCTTAACCTACCAAATTTTGTGGGGATGGATTTTTGCCGTCCTTAATCATCGATCGCTATAAGAAAAATGGTAAAATACCGACCGAAATTATCTACCGATTTTTTTCCATCGGTAAATACCGATCGAATATCGACCCATTAAAAATTAAAAAATTTCCTGATCAATTACCGACCGAAAAATGACCAACAGATTATTTCATCAATATTCCGTCAATAATTTTATGCTCTTAGCGACCGAAATAACGGTTGGTAATATATACATTTACCGATCTAATAATGTAGGTCGGTAAAATGATGAGTTATTAACGACCAAAATTCATCTATATAACCACCGATTATTTTGTAATATACAGTTGGTAATCGATCGGTAATAACACCAATAGAAATATATTAGGTCGGCAATCGGTTGATAATATCATCGACCGAATATATTTTAGTCGGTATTCGTTTACCAACGAGTTAAATACCGATATAATATTTCGGTCGGTAATCGATCAGTAATATATTATATCGATCGAAATCTATAATTCACCGATCGAATATTCGTTCGGTAATATTTTATTTTCTTATAGTAAATAAAATTATAAAGCTTGGGGAAATGGAAAGGAATTAGAGAGAGGGGAAAGGGTGACAGAAGAAAGATGCATGTGAGAGGAAAGTTGACACCTCAAAGTTTTAAATTAATTTCACACCGTTTATAAATTACAATAAGATAAACAAGGTTTTAAAAGAGATTCTTATAAAGCTAGCTAAGCCTTGCGTATCATCTCCTCCATCGATAATTGATAATCCTTACTTTATTTTTTTTGATTGAATTGGGGATATGTGCCAAAAACAATAAGTGTGATGTGTGTGTGAGAGAGAGAGAAAAGAAAAGCATATGATATATATAAATGAATTATGAATAATGATGGCTTGAGTGAATGAAACAAGAGGGGCAACAAAACAAAGCAACAAGGAGGCAAAGGAAACTAGGAAAGAAACACACAAAAATGCCACATTTGCTTTGATTTTTTTATTTTTATTTTTTATTTTTGGATATTATAGCCTCTTAATAATGAATGAATATTGGTTGAGATGGTGGTGTTGTGACTTGTGAGTTGTGATGACTGATCATATGAGATGAGCTATTTTGCTTTTTTGACTCAAAACCCTAAAATGATGATCATAAGTTTGTATACAGTATACAAAAACTCATTTTATAAGTAGGATTTGAGGAGAGTTCTCTTGTCTCTGTTATTTTCGAAGAGATTGTTAATTTTTAGAATTTGAATTTATTATCAAAAATATATAAATTAAAGAAAACATCCTTTTGTATCTAAAAGTTTATAGGCCCACTTACCACTTTATTCAAATCACAATGAATCTATATATATATATATATATATATATCTTTGTGGGAGTTTCTCCACCACTCTTGGCATTTTTTGTATGTGAGATTAAAACTTAAAGTTAAGCAAGCTTTTTCATCCACAGTAAATAGCATATTCCACTCTCTATTTTATCCTTTTTATTTATTTCTCAACTTTGAGTGCTGATATATGTGAAAAGAAGTCGATGGTTCATTATTTTTTGTTACAGTGAAGAGTAAACCCTAAGCCCGTTTAGACAAGAAAGGGAAAATTAAAAAAACTTAAGTGATGTTTTGGTCAAATTAAAAGAATTAATGCAATCCCTCACATGAGATTTTATTATAAATATTTTTGTTTTTATTATAAAACATGTAGAGGATTTCGTTTAGCTTTACAAAACATCACAAGGATTTCACTAATTTTCTCCACAATAATAGAACTTTCAAATAATTTCCAGAAGCCTCTATACAATTAGGGTTTTTGGGTGGATTCTAGCTCAATATTCTCTCTCTCTGATCCATATATACCTTTTTTAAATCAACAATGGCAGTATCCTCTTCATTAATTTCACATTTTTTAAGGGAGATTTGAGAAATGAAAGGGACCATTGTACATGGTTCATGCATGTGGCAATTAAAAAACCTAGAAAATGAATCACAGCAGATGAATCTTGAATCACAACGTATATATAATTTTTTATTTCTTGAGACTTGACTGATCATTATTTCATTATTTTCTTTTTTGATAGATCGAAGTCTATCAACTTATGTCACACGCATATCAATAGACCATAGTTATGTAGGGATGTCAATTTGGATTATGATTCGTTTATTCGTTCGATTCGATTCGTTTTAAAATAAATACGGATTTGAAAAAATTGATTCGTTTAATAAATGGGTTGATTCGTTTATGAAACGAATCGAATACGAATTTAAGATCATTGATTTGTTTATTCGTTTATAATTTATTTTATTATTTTCTTTTACTAGTTATTATTATTTTCATTTAAGATTTGAGAAATTATGGCTAATTACTATAGAAAAATAATTTTATCAATATTTAGTGAGGTATTTTATAATATGTATATATTTATGAAGATTTAATGTAAATAAATTATGGTAAATTATGTTATTGAATAATATCATGATTAAACAAATATTCGTGTTCGATTCGATTAATAAACAAATCGAATTCGAATTTTGATATTAGGATTCGTTTAATAAACTAATTGAATACGAATTCATCACATTTTGATTCGATTTATTTAAAATTCGATATAAATTCGATTCCTTGATTCGTTCGGTCACCCCTACTATAATGATAGAAACCCTCGGTGTTATGCTAGAATTATATGGATTTAAATTCTTAAAAGATCTTGATTGAATGTATAGTCATTCTTCTCCTGTGCGGGTGTCCTCATTATATAAAATGCTAAAAAAAAAAAAAAAAAAAAAATACGTACTATATTTCACTAAAATTAGGCTCTATATATACAGAGAGATAGCAAGCGCTGTTTCAAAATTAGTTAATGAGCAAATAGAAGACAAAATAGAAAGACTTCATGTTTTGCTTTTACATTAATAGTTTTTACTCTGTGCAAGTTGAGTATATTTTTAACTGTAATTTTATATTATAATAAAAAATTTGATACTATTTTAGGTATTGATCTTGTAAATGATAGATCTAATTAGTTGTATAGTCTAAATTAGATAATTGATTTAAGTAAATGATAGATCTAGTTGGTTTTATAATCCAAATTAGATAATTTATTTATTTATACTTACTATATATGTCTCATTTGTTTATTTATCAATTCTCAAACAGTGTTTCTAATTCACATTAAAGTTTATCTCTCATCTTACTGTCTCATTTAAAATCATATTTTCAGTTATAAATAACTTTTAAAAATATTTAATTTTCTTTCGGATAAATTTCAATAAAATTTAATGTAATTTATTCAATTTAAGCATAAATTTTCTTATCAAACTTGAAATCTTGACCGTCACTGTGCAAGAACTAATAATCAGATTCTGCATCATGAAGCACAATAAATAAATAAATTTATGAAAAACTTATGAAAATAATTCAAAGTAAATTAACAAATAATAATATACTCAAAAACAAAAAAAAAAAATTGGCTAGTTATTATGGACGATTACTATTTATGTCTCTTATTTTAATATGAGATTATGGTTTAATATTGTAATTGATTTTTTATTTTAATTTTATAAGTTAATAATAAAAATTAATTGTAAAGATTATGTGTCACATATATTTTTTTTATTTTAATAGAAGATTATAATATATATTTTTATTGTAATAGGTAATAAAAAAATTAATTATAGATATCATATATCACATTTTTTTAATTTTAATGGGACATATTTTTATAATTTAATAATAAAAAATTATATTATTAATTAATTAAATGAATATATTTCTTATTTTTAACAAGAGATTATATTTTTATATTGTAATAAGTTTCTTATTTTAATTTTATAATTAATAATAATAATTTATAGAGAGATTTTAATTTTATAATTCAATAATAAATATTAGATTTTTATTTTTATATTGTAATAGGTTTCTTAGATTAATAATTTTAATTTTAATTTTATAATTTTAAAAAAAATAATGTTAGAGATATTTTAATTTTATAATTTAATAATAAAAAAATATTTTAGAGATTAGTTGGCATGTATTAAATTAATAAATTTCTTATTTTAATAGGAGATTATGTTTTTATTTTATAATAGGTTTCTTATTTTAATTTTTAATAATAAAACTAATTTAAGAGTTATTTTAATTTTGTAATTTAATATATTCTTATTATAATAGGCTTCTTATTTAATAGATTTATTAATTTAATTATAATTTTAAGGAATTTAATAATGAACCGTCATGTGGCTCGATAGAGAGGCTTAAAAATGTTTAACTTATATATATATATCTATATATATATATATTATATATATATATAGTAAATATGAGATTTTTTATATCATAATAAGTTTCTTATTTTAATAAATTATTATTTTAATTTTATAATTTTTTTTAAAAAAATAATTTTAGAGATATTTTAATTTTATAATTTAATAAAAAAAAATTATTTTAGATATTAGATGGCATGTATTAAATTAATAGGTTTCTTATTTTAATAAGAGATTGTGTTTTTATTTTATAATAGGTTTCTTATTTTAATTTTTAATAATAAAACTAATTTTAGAGATATTTTATCAAAAAAAGAGTAAATTTATTTATATCGCTGTTTTTTAATAATTTAAAATGTTATCTTATTTATTGCTGAAATTACCTACAAGCACACTTAAACATGTGACAAAATAATGCGGAGTTAAAAAAATTGTCAATTTTTAGCCACTTAGTTAGTAAGTTTACCAGTTAAGCTTAGTGTGCAATTTTCTCAATCAATATGTTTTACTAAATGTAAGTTTCTAGGTGATATGTAAATAAAATAAAACTTGCGATAAATAAAAGGAGTAAGGGGTAGAGAAACTTGACATCGTGATTTATAGTGGTTCGACCAACAATACCTACACTCACTCCTCCAAGTCGCGTTTGAAGCTTTCCACTATGCAAATATGAATCCACACATTACACAATGAGTTTTCTTTGGCTCACTCACAAACCAATAGTTTTATTCCTATGTTCACTCCTAAACTTTTACACAAATCCACTTTTTTGACTATCCTCACTCAACAATGGATTTCACAACCACATGTGTTTAAAATAAAAAGATTTACAACTCAACTTGGGTACTCACAAAAGATAAAGAAGATTAAGAGTGTGAGTTGCTAACACAAATAATTACGGCTCACTAAATATGTATGAAGATGTAGTGTATGAGCTTTAATTATGAAGAGAATGCAAGATGAAGAAGGTTTAAGTTTCTTTATATGTTTTTGCTTCAAAGAATTGGAAAAGTTCAAAAATGAAATAGGCATTCAATTTATAGTGAAAGTGAAAACTGTCCAAACTCTCTGTCCTCAGACCGGCATGTCGGTTTACAATGGTCGGTATGTCGATCCTATAAATTCAAACGGCTATATCAAATATGACCATTGAGCATAAAGCGTATGACCAATCGGATTACTGACCATAATGGATTGGACCGGTTCCAATAGCTATGTAAACTCTAGAATGATCGATATGATAGATCGGTATCGGTATGGAGTAGTCTTTTTTTTAAGAGCATGTAAAACTACCCAAAGTAGAGCATGGACACTGGTATGCCGGTTCAGGGGCCGGTGTGCCAATTATAGTGCAGAAATACAAGTTTCGAAGATTAAAACATCATGCACATGACCCAAATATATTTTATGAATGTATATAAGTCGTATGAACTTAGAATACTTTGAATTATCAACTCATTTATATTAAGAGTCCTGAGTTATAAGACTGATGAGCAGAAAATATATCAATATTTACCGCCCCTTTTACTTAATATTTTGTTTAGTTTCTCGGGTTTGATGAACGTTTTGATGTGTTTTAGTTTATTTTACAGATAAAATAATATTGGGACTCAATGAAATCATTTAGGACGAAATGTGGGTCAAATAAGGATAAAAAATTGGACTTGACATGTTAATTTTGGAGATTGGAAACTTGAAAGGGCGTTCTAACGAAGTGCAGTTTCGGAAATTCCAATTTTGTGCAACTGTCGTATTTTGGGCATAATAAATTTTTACTCCGATATCGGATTGAGCTGATTCAAGTTCCAGATTAAAGAAAACTCAAAGATCTACAACTTTGAAGAACAAAATAATTTTGAATTCTGAAGACTCATGACCGAAATGGATGAAACATCTGGAAGTGTGTTATGTGTAATTATTAAAGTCATTTTCAAAGCAAAAAAATAAATAAATAAATAAAAATAGTCAAGCTCCGACCAAACATGATAGAAATTAATAATGGATTTGGTGGAGCAATTAATAATGGATTTGGTGGAGCATTTAATAATGGATTTGGAGGTAAAATTTTGCCTATAAATACCAAGTCATTTCATTTGTAAATGCATACTTTCTTCTTTGAAATTCCTTATGAATAACTAAGAAGATTGTATCTTGTTTGTTTATTTACAGCTTTCAGTAATTAATTTCCACTTTCGCACTTTCTTTTCTTTACTTTTCAGTTTTTACTTTCCACAATTTACTTTTAAACACAGTACTTTCATTTCATTACTTTTTCAGTTTTTACTTTTCAAGCAATGATGAGGTAACTCCCCTTTGCGGGGGTAAAAAGTAAAGCTTTTATTATTGCTATTTAGATTAATATCTCCTAATTATAATATAATAACTATTTAAAATCTGACTTAACGAGGATACCGCCATATTGGTCGGTTGGTAATTAATTATAAATTGGTTTTAACCTGACTAAGCATGGATATCGCCTGGTTGGTCGGTTGGTAATTAACTATTAATTTGATTTAATCAGGATACCGCCTATATGGCTGGTTGGTAATTATCACGCAAAATTAATATATTATATTAAGGGAGATATCTAAAATATTAGTAATAAAAGTGGATCCTCTAACCCCCATCATTTTCTTTTATTGTATTTTTCCTTTATTTACATTTCAGCAATTTACTTTTCAGCATTTACTTTTAAGCAATTTATTTTTCAGCAATTTACTTTCCAGTAATTAATTTCCAGCATTTACTTTATGTCTTTTCTTTTATTTAAGTTTTTACTACCCGTAAATATGTGTCGTAACTAAGCCAGTTATCTGGGGTTGTGATGAAATCCAATATCACCGGTTTATAAGGGGTTAAATTATAGTTTGGGTAATATAAAGTTTTATTTATTAAGCCTTAATCCTAATGCTTTTTATTAACTGGCCATTAATAAAATTGAACTGGTAAACTTAAAATGAACTTGGAAAAGAGATTTTAAGTTTAAGACCTTAGACTCAATAGCCCAAGATCTTCCTTGAGGATAGATAACCCTTTAATAGATTTCCTTACAGGATAGGAATATACATGTCGAGCGGGGGTAGCCATAATTGGAACTTAATCTTAATGAATTCAGATAACTTGGTTAACATAGCAATATGATTAATTGGGTTATACTGGGTATTTGTATTTGACCATCGGAATAGGCTTTTACATAATTCTGTGTTTCAGGTTAATAAACCAATATATTACACAAACGTAAAATAATCACTTCATCTTTTAACAATATATTGGAAGGATTCACAACCCTGGATAGTTTTATAAATTTGAATTTTCTTCAATCTACTTTCAAGCAATTTTATTTACTTGTCTTAAGTTTTAAAGTCACCACCCAATCAAACAATCAATCCATTAGATACTTGTAAACATTTAACTTCATAAATTGATAACAAAAGGTTTTAAGTCCTCGTGGGATCGATACTTTTTATACTACTTGAACGATACGTGCGCTTGTGTTATACGCTTGTGAT
Source organism: Zanthoxylum bungeanum (assembly GCA_019454045.1). Lineage (NCBI taxonomy): Eukaryota > Viridiplantae > Streptophyta > Magnoliopsida > Sapindales > Rutaceae > Zanthoxylum > Zanthoxylum bungeanum. Next base: position 15,489 of record SKCR01028370.1, read on the forward strand.
TACGCCGGTCAAGTTTTTGGCGCCGTTGCCGGGGACTTATTTATCTTTCACTATTAGTTTTGAGGTTAGATACCTTTACTTGTATCTAATTTACGTTTTACTTATTGTTCTTGTTTTCACTTTTTTCAAGTTCTCAGACACTACATGAGACGAACCAGAAGCTTTGAACTCCTACCGCTTGACCCAGAGATTGAAATAACCATCAGACAGTTGAGAAGGGAAAGGCGAGAAGGCCAAGAAGTAATTGTTAACATGGAACCTGAACCTTTGGAGGTTGCACCACCAATACCCATTCGAGACAGAACCATTCCAGTGGTTGACGACCTCATTTCATGTATTGTACTTCCTCCCTTACCAGCAAATGTGTGTGATATCAAAACATGCATTCAGATGACTCAGCAGTCAGTACAGTTTGGGGGGAATGCAACTGAAGATCATAATGCCCACATCAGCAACTTCCTTGAAGTTTGCGGCACTTTCAATTACAACAGAGTATCAGAAGAAGCAATGAGACTGCGAGTTTTTCCATATTCCTTGAAAGACAGAGCAAAAGCTTGGCTACATTCACTACCAGCAGGATCCATCACAACTTAGAACACTCTAGCCACCAAATTCCTTGCAAAGTACTTTCCACCAGCCAGAACAGTAAAACTGAGAAATGACATCACATCCCTTGTACAACTTGACTCGGAAACTCTCTACGAATCTTGGGAAAGGTACAAAGATTTGCTCCGAAAATGTCATCACCATGAGATTCCAAAATGACTTCAAGTCCAAACTTTCTATAATGGACTTTCTGGACTGATGAGAACCACAATTGATGCTGCTGCTGGAGGAGCTTTGATGGCAAAAGGAGAAGATAAAGCCTGGGACTTAATCGAAGAAATGGCTAACAACAATTTCTTGTGGCCAACAGAAAGGAGCATGATTTAACGAATTGCAGGAATTTATGAAGATGGAGCCAACTCAGCAGTGAATACTAAATTGGAGCAAATGTAAAAAAGCCTGGAAACACTTAGCACGCAAGTTGTAAACAAGTTCACCATTTGGAGGGGCACCAGAACCAAACCAACATGAAGAAACGGTGAACTATGTCAACAATTTCAACAGATAGGGGAACAATCCATATTCCAACACCTACAATCCAGGGTGGAGGAATCGTCCCAATTTTTCATGGAGCAACAATTCAGGGAAAAAGAACAACCCACCCCCGGATTCCAACAGAAAAACAAAGGCCAGGAGCAGACAAATGAAATAGGAATAGCAGAAGTGTTGACCCATGTGAAAAATATAGAAGAAAAACATGACTCTCAAGCAGCTAAGTATGATGCTTTGTTTCAATCCCAATCAGCATTAATTCAAAGTCAATCTGCTTCCATCAAAGCACTGGAGAATCAAATTGGATAACTGGCCAATGCTCAGAGTTACAGACCGATAGGGAACCTTTCTAGCAACACAGAACCAAATCCAAGGAACCGAGGGAATGAGCAATGCCAAGCCATTACTTTGAAAAGCGGCACTGAAATCAACAAAGGTGTTGGAATCAAGGAAACAATTCAAGAGGTTCCTAAAGATGCAGTTCCACAGATGAAGGAAAAAAAAACAAAGGAAAAAGATCAAGAAAGAATTACTTTACCTCCACATTTTCCATAGCGTCTCCAGAAGAATAAACTAGACAAACAGTTTTCTCGGTTCCTAGAGATCTTCAAAAAGCTGCATATCAACATTCCATTTGCAGAAGCTTTGGAACAAATGCCCAACTATGTCAAATTCATGAAAGACATTCTTTAACGAAAGCGAAGATTGGGAGATTACGAGACAATAGCATTATCAGAAGAATACAGCGCTATCATTCAGAGGAAACTTCCCCTAAAATTGAAAGATCCTGGCAGTTTCACTGTTCCTTGCACCATATGATAACATGACTTCGGTAAGGCTTTGTGTGATTTAGGTGCGAGTGTTAATTCGATGCATTTTTCTATTTTCAGGAAATTACAGATTGGAGAAACAATGCCCACCTCAGTCTCTCTACAACTTGCTGATAGAACGTTCGTATTTTCGAGAGGTGTAGTTGAAGATGTGCTGGTCAAATATGACAAAATCATTTTCCCAGCAGATTTTATTGTCCTTGATATGGAGGAAGATGAAGACGTGTCGATCATCTTTGGGAGACCATTCTTGGCTACAGGTCGAACCATTATTGATGTACAAAAATGAGAACTAACCATGAGGGTATAGACCAAAAAGTAACATTCAATATTTTCAAAGCCATGAATTTCCCGAATGACGAGAAGGAGGAATGTTTCAGACTTGATGTGATAAATAGTACAATCCAGACTTGCGATGCAATGCAAAGTTCTACTAACAAACTTAAAGCATGTCAATTACCTGTGGAACCGGAAGATAAAGCGTATTGTACACTGAAGAAGCCTATACTTGCACTACAAGCAAAAGAAGAGGAACAATTTCACCAACTCAACGAATTGGAGAAATTTCACATACAGTCTTTTGAGAATGCCAAATTGTACAAATAAAATGCCAAGAAGAGACATGATGAGAAGTTAATGCGCATACAACTGGAACCAGAGCAAAGGGTACTGTTAAACAAATCAATGGTGAAATTCTTCTCATGGAAGCCAAAATCAAGGTGGTCAGGTCCATTCCTAATCACCAAGGTTTTACCAGATAGAGCCGTTGAGTTACATGATCCCAACTCCAACAAAACATTCAAGGTTAAAAACAAGCGTGTCAAACACTACTGGGGAGAATCATTTGAGCGACAAAAAGAAAGTGTCACACTTTTAGATCCAGCCTAACATTCGGGCAGTCATGTCTAGCTGACGACGTTAAACTTAGCGCTAGCTGGGAGGCACCCATGCAATTTGTGTATATATTGTGATTTGGTGTGATTTAATTTGGTGTGTTTAGTTTTTGCAGGTTAAGTCATTTCAGAATGGAATAAGTTCTCGCAAATCTTCACAAGCAATTTCCTTCTCTCCCTCAAAAATCTCTGATGAAAGTTTACAACGCTCGCTTGGAACGGATGAGACTACTGATGATCAAAGGTATTCCTACTGACATTCGTTGGATTATTGAAGCACGTGTTCGATTGGCAGGTGAGTCTTCTGACTCTTTTATTTCACATCTGCCTGGTTTAGGAAGAAGCACATATGCTAAAAAGAGAAGAGCTAAAAGAATGAGTGTTTGTTATAAATGTGCTCGTATGTTTTGTGATACTCATTGTCGTTCTTTAGGAATGGTGTCTGATAATCGTGAAGATAAGATTAATTTCATTAGAGATGGCTTGAGTAAGGAGTCTTTGGATGACATATCTAAGACTCTTGAGACCCATCCCAGTGGATATGTGTATCATAAAATTCGCGTGTTATATACACAAATTCCAAAAAGAAAGACATCAGTTAAGTCTCGGGAATCTGACTCAAAAAAACATTGTTTGCCAATTTATAAGAAAATTGGATGAGAAGCTTGTCCCTGACGCATAGACGTCAATCAAGCTGTAAATTATTGTAAATATTATATCTCTTTGTCTTTTCCTAATAATTGTGATTTGCTTTGTTATTTTCTTTTATTTTCTCCGAGAGGATCCAGACATTTTTTACTATCAGATTTATTTTACTGTTTAATTAATAATTGTCATTTGGCAGGTACTAGTGCTATTATTTTTACTCACCCTTTTCAGGTGTTATAAATTCAACTCATCATTGCACCTTTGAAGGTTTCCAGATGAAAATGGAAGCCACTTCAAGAAGACGGGTTGAAAACATTTGTGTGTTTTACGGTACCAGTATTGGTGTTAAACCAAAATACATAACAGCGGCACAGGAATTAGGTCGAGTCATTGCTGCAAGGAATATGCACTTAGTATATAGTGGTGGCAATCTTGGACTTATGGGGATCGTTTCAAAGGTCATACAGGAAGGAGGCAGTCAAGTCTTGGGAATCATCCCAAAACCCTTGGCGGAGGTGAATCTTATTGGATCATCAAACGGTAAGGAACTGATCGTGCCAGGTATGTTTGAACGACTGGTATAAATGATTATCCGTGCTGATGCTTTTATTGCTTTGCCAGGTGGCTTGGGCACGATGGAGGAAATTTTTACAGTAATATCATGAGCGAACTTGAACATACACCAGAAACCGCTTGGACTGTACAATGTTGATGGATTTTATGATTTTCTTTGTGTGTTTCTTGATGATGCCCGGAGAAATGGGTTCGTGTCAAAGCATGTAAAAGAACTCTTCTTTACTGCCAGAACTGCCCCAGATTTAATTGACCAAATCTTAGCCTTTGAACCTCAAATTGACCCCATTATTTCCAAGATAAACTAGTCCAATAATGATCGTGGTAAGAGGCGTCGGATAAATCTAGATCTTAACCTTTAACTTTTTATTTAGATGTAGAATTTCAGCTAACCAGGTATGGTTTTCTAAACTCTTCTTCTACTGTTTAAGACATTGGGGACAATGTTTCATTTAGGTTTTGGGGAGGAGAATAGTTAAATTGTATCTTGTTTTATTTTTAGTCAAAAATTTTCGAAAAAAGCCAAAAAAATTGAAAAATTTTACAAAAACCAAAAAAATATTTTGTATTTTTGTGTTTTCATTTGATTAATAATGTGAAATTGGTGTGAGATAACTGTGTAAGGAATTTTTATTACTGAGACGTATCTCAACCTATTTCGGAACAAGTTAATTTTTGTTTATTTCCTTTTAAATTATTTAATTTGCGAATTCTCCATAATACTGACTAAAATGAATCTTCATATGCTCAGTTGACAGGTATTATCAGCATACATGGTAACATACAGACATGAGCTGTAATTGAAAAGTTTGTAATATTCAGTGCTCTAGTTTAATTGGAGGAAGCATCTATAAAAAGCGATGGAGTAAAAAAAAAAACAAACAACGTCTAAGATCCGAGTTATTAAGTCTGTAAGGGTGTTTTAACACCTAGTGCCCTAAAACCAACTGGTTTGGGAGTCGGTGGCCCAAAGCTCGCTACATGGATGAAAGATATTGCATATATATATATATATATATATATATCTGAAGTTTGAGTAATTAAGTCCGTAGGGGTATCTTAACACCTAGTGCCCTAAAACCAACTGGTTTGGGAGTCACTGGCTCAAAGCTCGCTACATAGATGGAAGATATTGTATATAAATAAAAAAAAAAATCAAAAATCAAAAATCAAAAAAATCAAAAAAAAAAATTTATTCCATTACTTAAAAAAAGGTGTGAATTCTGATAAAACATTATGACAAAAATATTACTCTCTTCTCAACTACACTCGTGACTATTGTGGGCAAAATGAGTTGATTAATATATTGTTGACTGTGTATATGGAGAATGGTAAAAATAATCGGAGAATTTACTTATTCGGTAATTTAAAAAGAAACAAAACAACTATTGACTTGGATTAGAAGTTTCATCTGTTTAGTCACTAACTTATTTATTCTCTTTTCTCTTGTCTTTTTCCTTTTGTGTGCATTAGTTTTATTATCTTTTTACTTTTGTAAAACGTTTGTGGGTATCGTTGTTGTAAGCCCTCACGAGACTACAACTCGTCCACTAGGGACACCTAGGGGTTTAAAGGCTTGTTGCATACGCTAAATGCAACCGTGATCTCTACGAAAGTGGCTTAGTTTAATTTTAATTGTTTCTTGTATTTTATTGTTTTGCTCGAGGACTAGTAAAATGTTAGGTTTGGGGGTGTGATGAGTGGAAAATATCAATATTTATCGCCCATTTTACTTTATATTTTGTTTAGTTTCTCGGGTTTGATGAACGTTTTGATGTGTTTTAGTTTATTTTGCAGATAAAATAATATTATGACTCAATGAAATTATTTAGGACGAAAAGTGGGTCAAATAAGGGCAAAAAATTGGACTTGACATGTTAATTTTGGAGATTGGAAACTTGAACGGGCGTTCTAACGAAGTGCAGTTTCGGAAATTCCAGTTTTGCGCAACTGTCATATTTGGGCATAAATATTTACTCCGACATCAGATTGAGCTGATTTAAGTTTCAGATTAAAGAAGACTCAAATATATATAACTTTTAAGAAGAACAAATAATTTCGCATTCTGAATATTTCATAACCGAAATTGATGAAATATCCAGAAGTGTGTTATGTGTAATTATTAAAGTCATTTTCAAAGCAAAAACATAAATAAATAAATAAATAAAAAATAAAAATAGTCAAGCTCCCACCAAACATGATAGCAATTAATAATGGATTTGGTTGGGGCAATTGGTGGAGTAATTAATAATGGATTTGGTGGAGCATTTAATGAGGGATTTGGTGGAGGTAAAATTTTGCCTATAAATACCAAGTCATTTCATTTGTAAATGCATACTTTCTTCTTTGAAATTCCTTATGAATAACTAAGAAGATTATATCTTGTTTGTTTATTTACATCTTTCAGTAATTAATTTCCACTTTCGCACTTTTTTTCTTTACTTTTTCAGTTTTTACTTTCCGTAATTTACTTTTACGCACAGTATTTTCCTTTCTTTACTTTTTCAGTTTTTACTTTTCAAGCAATGATGAGGTAACTCCCCTTTGCTGGGGTAAAATGTAAAGATTTTATTATTGCTATTTAGATTAATCTCCCCTAATTATAATATAATAACTATTTAAAATCTGACTTAACGAGGATACCGTCATATTGGTCGGTTGGTAATTAATTATAAATTGGTTTTAACCTGATTAAGCATGGATACCGCCTGGTTGGTCGGTTGGTAATTAATTATTAATTTGACTTAATCAAGATACCGCCTATATGGCTGGTTGGTAATTATCACGCAAAGTTAATATATTATATTAATGGAGATATCTAAAATAGTAGTAATAAAAGTGGATCTTCTAACCCCCAGCATTTCTTTTATTGTACTTTTCTTTTATTTACATTTCAGCAATTTACTTTTCAGCAATTTACTTTTCAGCAATTTATTTTCCAGTAATTTAATTTCCAGCATTTACTTTATGTCTTTTCTTTTATTTAAGTTTTTAGTACCCGTAAATATGTGTCGTAACTAAGCCAGTTATCTGGGGTTGTGATGAAATCCAATATCTCCGGTTTATAAAGGGTTAAATTACAGTTTGGGTAATATAAAGTTTTATTTATTGAGCCTTAATCCTAATGCTTTTTATTAACTGACCATTAATAAAATTGAACTGGTAAACTTAAAATGAACTTGGAAAAGAGATTTTAGATTTAAAACCTTAGACTCAATAGTCCACGATCTTCCTTGAGGATATATAACCCTTTAATAGATTTCCTTACAGGATAGAAATATACATGTCGGGCGGGGGTAGCCATAATTGTAACTTAATCTTAATGAATTCAGATAACTTGGTTAACATATGAATATGATTAATTGGGTTATACTGGGTATTTGTATTTGATCATCGGAAGAGGCTTTTACATAATTTCATGTTCCAGGTTAATAAACCAATATATTACACAAACGTAAAATAATCATTTCATCTTTTAAAAAGATATTGGAATGATTCACAACCCTGGATAGTTTTATAAATTTGAAATTTCTTCAATCTACTTTCAAGCAATTTTATTTACTTGTTTTAAGTTTTAAAGTCACCACACAATCAAACAATCAATCAATTAGATACTTGTAAACATTTAACTTCATAAATTGATAACAAAAGGTTTTAAGTCCTCGTGGGATCGATACTTTTTATACTACTTGAACGATACGTGCGCTTGCGTTATACGCGTGTGATTACGCCGGTCAAAGACTTCACTTGATTTCTTCATCTAGCACTTGATTTTTCACATGCAATATGCTTCGACCTTTTTTTTTAAAGCTAGCGAATGCGCGTCGAAGTCCTAGCGTTGTATCATCAAAATCATTCATCGAGTGCAATGGCGCTTACAATTGCTATATTATAATAAGGGTGGACAAAAAAAATGAAACTGAAAATACATAGCTGAATTGAAAAAACTGGATCAAAATTATAATTTTTTTAATTTCAAAAATAATTGTTCAAAATTTTAATTAAAAAATGAGCCGAACTAGAATAATTTTTTAAATAAAATAATTGAACCGAATCGAATTAACTTAATAAATTGATTTATTAAATTTATTACGTCTTATAATATTATGTTGTTATTTTATATATTTTTTGTTACATTTTTTAATTTTTTTGATGTTTAGTTATAACTAATTTCATGAAATATTTATAATTCTTTGTTATGATTACGATAATTATTATTTTTTAATTTTATTACACTTTAAATAATTTAAATGATGCTTGTATTTCATGATTAAAAACTTCAATTTGTGTAATTGGTGGTGATTAGAAGAGCTATAATGTAATCTTTTTAAATAAACGTTAGATTCAATTAATGTTACTAGTTTTTATTTTTCACTTTTTATTGTTATTGTTAAAATTTTGAAAAAATCGAATTGAACCGAACCGATTATTAAAAAAAAAATTACATTATTTTGAAAAGAAAGTAACTAAATAATTAATTTTTTTATAAAACCAAATAATTATAAATTATACCGTACCATATCCATCCCAATACTATAGCATTTTCAAAAACTTGTATTGATTTACTATTGTTATAACATATTTTCAAAATGTTGCTAGTAGATTTTTATGGTATAACATTTCATCTTTTATCTTTTCAGTAACTCTTTTCAAATATTATCTTATTTAATATTCTAGTGTATGATATTATATATTGCATATGTGAAAAATGCTATTAGTAGAAGTCAAAATTTATAAAAAATAAAGTATAACAGTTTTAGTATTATAATGGTAGCATCATTTTAGAAAATATTATAATAAAATGATGTTTGATAATACTATTAAATAAAATGCAGTTATATAATACTATCAAAGACCATATTTGTCCTAGTGTTGGGTTCTGTAACACCCGGTAACCTCGACGACTATTACATTATAGAAGGTATAGTACATGATATAAATCATGTTTAAGCATATACGTGCTCAAGAAATTACTTTTCAGGTATTCGATAATTCCTCGCAGTTCCGATACGGAATTTAGCCTAAGATACAAACCGGACAGTCTTTATTATTTCGAGCATAACTTTTTCATACTATCTCTGATTTTTTATGAATTTTATATCGCCGGAAATCTAAGACGAATATCTACAACTATTATGTTGAATATTTTCCCAAACTTTGAATAGAACTAGATCGAATTTGGTCATTTCTTCAGACTCTCTGTACACTGGAGAAAATAAGAAATAAAACGAAGAATTGCTTTCCCAACCCAAGCCCATTACTCTTCTCATATTAGCCCAATAAGTCTAAATATCTTCCAAAGTCCCTAGACTTTTCTACAAAAAGCAAATCTAATCAAAATAGAGTTAAAAGCCATTTAGCCCCAAAAATCCCTTGGAGGGCCGAAAATTGAGAAGGAAATGAGAGAGAGAGAGGTTTGTAATTTTACAAGGAATCTAGAAGAAAAAGAGAGGAAATTCAATCCAAACCAAGTTTGGAGAGGGGAAAGAAAGGCTCATGGACTCTAATGGAAGAAGGTGAAGCATGATTCAAGGTGAGGAATCTGGACCCAAAATTTGAGTTGTGGAGTTTTGATAAAATAATGTTGTGCTAGTGTTGTTGGCATGTTAGAGAGTGCATTAAAATGGATAAGAAATTAGGAAATTGAATTGGTTAAGAGATGGCCAAGTTATAAAAATACTAGACCTTAAGTTAAATTAAGATATATGAGACTAAAGGATTGTTTTGATGATGGTATATTGATATAGAATATATGAATGTTGGAGTGTATATAGTGGCTTGTGTAAGAGTTGTAGTGTAGAAGTGTTGGGAATGGATTTGGGCAAGTTAGACATTGTAGAGTTATGTTAGGCCCTGGAAATTGGCTTAGCGTCGCGACGCTCAACACCCTGATTCGCGACGCATAAGAATCAGAGGCTCACTGCCTCGGGTCTGATTGTGTGAGCGTCGCGATGCTCAGCATTTGACGTCGTGACTCGTAATAAGCAGAGGCTCTGCCTCAGGATGATCAGGTGGGCGTCGCGACACGTAACCCTTAGCATCGCTATGCGAAATAGAACATGCTCTCTCTCTGGCTCTGCTTGCATGGGCGTCGCGACATGCTAGACCTAGCGTCGCGACGCGATATAGAAACAGTTCCATACCATTTCAGTTTCAACTCATGATGTTAAGGACCACCCTAATAGTTTCATATTGAGGCATATACACGTAATATGGCAAGTCGTAAGCATAATACATCATGTCGTGTTGATGGATTAGTGGAATTTAGGAGTTTAGTCTAATTTCGAAGCATTTTTCACACCTTATATTCTAATTGAATTTCTCGATTATAGATCATCTCATGATCCATAATATTCCTCGACGAAGCGATGTAGTATCAACCAGATCCTATAATCTATTAGTGGATCCCATTTCTCAAACTGTATTTACTTATATGTTTTTTTAAATCGAAACTCACTTTTCGCATTTAGGGCGTTAGCAAAGCTTATTTCCAATTTTTTATGAATATAAATGTTTTGAGAAATATTTTAGAAAGAGATAATTTTCAAAGCATGATTTTATGATTTTTGGAGACATGGGAGAAAAACCCACCTCAGTTGTAACTTGGTACAAATATGGAATTAACGGACTCATAGAACGTGTGCACATGTAGTTCAGGACTAGGGATGACAGATGCATCTAGATCATAGATTCAGGGCTAGAGGGATGGTGAGACTAAACCCCCCTAAACCCCAGATTCAGAGTCAAAAGGGTAGCATAAATCAGCACCCCCGGCTCCAGTTCAGTGGCTTATGGGACGGCGAGACGTAACGTCCTCATACGTCCAAATTTTCAGAGACAGATAGTTCACATATTCAGATTTTCAGAAAAGATAGTTTTAATAAAGAGATTTCAAGAGAAACTATTTTATGAGAAATTCAGAGATTTACAGGCAGAAAATAGTTTTCAGAAATTTTGTCCTAGAAGAGAATTATATTCAGAAAAGAAAATATGATTTCCTTGAGATGAATTTGAATTTAGAACAATGGATTTTCAAAAGTATTTTAGTTCATGTTTTAAACTGTCCACTCACTAGGTCGTTCAAATGATCTAACCCCCCACTCATAGTTTTTTTGTTTTACAGGTATACCCGGAGAACGAGCTTGAGAGGATGGATATTGATGGCAATCACTAGGGTGTTGAGTCCATCAGTCAAGTCAGAGACACGATTGTCAGAGTCTAAGAAAAGTCATGTATCATTCATTTGGTATAGTTGAGATTGTGTGTGTATTTTATTAGAAGTGTTCATGAACAGAGTTATAAAGAGAAATAATGTTGAGTATACAGTTATGGTATTATCATGCATTCTATGTCTTTGATTTAGGCAATGGTCTTATGTATGAGTTTATGTTTGAGACAGAGTAATAGTGTTGTCCATAGTCAGAAAGTCAGAGGCTCATGGGATAAGACGGCTTATTCCGTGTCGGTAGCATCTCTGAATGTGAGATGTTACAGGTTTTTTTTTTCATTTTTTTAATTGTCATTGTTTCTTATCTTCTGTTTTGTTTAATTGTCATTGTCTTTTATCTTCTGTTTTGTTTAATTTTATTTATGTTTCTATCTACTACTAGGGATAATTTGATTTAGTCAGATATACGGGTGGTAAAACTGATGGGGTTGGTGCTTGGAGTGCCAATCCGATTTGTACATTTTATTATTTATTAATAAAATAACTAAATTTTTCATTTCATACCTTATTAATGGTATTGTCATTATGCGTATTAGATTGATGTATAGATATGCTAAGAATGACATCGACCTTAGAATAGTTTTGACACTAGGTGTACATTATATTCTTGAAGTTAATATTCATAGTTGTTGGTTTTGGAATACGGTCGAATTCCTATAACTTATAAGACTAGCACATGTTGTATATTGGAATTGGAGTTCCAATGGTTTAACCTGATGTACCATGAGTTTTGGAAACTCGTATAGACATGTGGGTATTCATTGAAGCGAATACTGAATGACTCATAGGTGATTTCTAATAGTTGGAAGTACACACCACCGTCAATAGGAATCTTCTCGAGTCGAGTAACATATGTAATCCTTTGACTATAGGATAACATTGATTTTGTGTGAGATTACCCACACTTTGATGCCATGTATATAAGAAACCTTTCATGGTCTGGCCTCTAGATGTTCGTTGGGTATGGACTAATGCACTCAGTAATCAAGTGCGAAGTAAGATAGGATCTGTCGGCCCGTATGTGTACCATAAGAGGTTTAGGTATCCATGTAAGTAAAGTCACGATTCTTAAAGACTTTGGCCAAAGTCGATCACCTAGGGTGGATCGCATCAGTTGTAAAGAATCGTGGACATATCGATATGAGATGTGCGCCTTGGAAACTTGACGGTATATTCTATGTTTCCTAAGAACAACTCGGATAGCCTACGACGGAGGGATTGTTTAACATATGTGATGACCTCGACTTGTATAGTTCAGAAAGGTCGTCTGTATTCTTCACGAATTCGGAGGTGGCCGAATTGCATACATATTAGCTAGGATTATATGACGAATGTGTCTGAACTTAGAGAGTCCCAATATGAAGTGTACTCGTTGAGCACTTGGGTAGCCGATTAATTTTGATAAGAGATAATATTCGATATTATAATTATCAACTAAGATAATCAAGTGTTATTGGATAACATTGATTTTTACTTTGACCTAATTGAATTAATTGGATTAATTCAATAATTACACAATGGCTTAATTGTAAAATCATAATTATCTCTATCATTTGAGGATATTATGGTAATTGTAAGTATGTAATAATATGTGATTTTGGCTTGATTTAATTGGATTAAATCAATGTGGCAAATATTTAACTAATCCATTTCCTAATCTTTAGCTTGATTTAATTGGAATAAATTAAAGTGGGAGACAATGGAGACTAGTCACACCTAATTATAAATATTTGGACAAATTAGATTAAGCCCACTTAAAATTTGATTACAACTTTTATTAATTAAAAATTACCTGAGTGTTGCTATAAATAGCAAGCTTTATGAAGGTTTTAATTACAAGAAAATTAATAAGCATAAGAAAATTCTTAGAGAGATTAGCCTCGGTTAGAGAAGTGTTTAGAGAAGCTTGTATTAAATTTCCATATGCATTCGATGCAAGCCACATACGAAGAACTTCATAACATGCTACGCACGACAGAGCAAGATTTGAAGAAAGGCAACCTCACACTATATCTCCATGGTGGAGTTGGCTCTTCAAAGACTTCTGGGAAGTCAAAGAAAATAAAAATGGGGAAGAAGAATATGTCAAAGAAAAACTCCAAGAAGCTCAAAGGCACAAAACCGAAAGTAGCTCATGATCAATGTCTACAATGCAATAAGTCTGGACACAGGAAGAATGATTGTCCAAAGCTTAAAGGAAAAGCAGGACCCTTAGGTACGCTTTGTATTTTTCCAATTATTGACGTCTCATTAGCCTTAGATGCAAATAGTGGATGTGTGTTAGACACTGTCAGTCCTACTCATATTTGGATAAAAGAAGGCTGAATAAAAGGGAGATCCAGCTTAGAGTTGGCAATGTGAGACATTGGATGTCAAGACCATAGGAACAGTTGTTCTAGATCTCCCAAATGGATGTAAATTAGATTTACATGACTGTTATTATATTCCCTCACTTATCAGACAAATAATATCACTGCCAATATTAGATAAAGATGGATATAAAATAAACATTAATGATGAAATTTTATGTTTGTATGATAATAAAATTTATTGAAATGTGAATGTTCTTTATCAAACGGTCACTATGTTTTGGAAACATGTAGAGATGTCTTTAATATAGAGAAAAATACAAGTAGGAAATCTGAATTAAATAATACTGAATTATGGCATATGAGATTGGGCCACATAGGTGTTAGACGTCTATCCAAATTGGTAAATGATGGTTTGATTGAAAAACTTACCTTAGATCCTTATCTGATTTGTGAGTCATGTATCCAATGAAAGATGACAAAGGCCTCATTTCAAGGTATTGAACACTGTGCTGGAGATTTACTGGAACTAATACACAACGATGTGTGTGGTCCATTAAATCATGCCGTTCATGATGGTTCAACATACTTTGTAACTTTCACAGATGACAAGTCTAGATATGGATATGTCTATCTGATGAAACATAAGTCGGAAACATTTGACAAGTTCAAAATATTCTGAAACGAAGTAGAAAAACAAACCAGTAAATTCATCAAATGTCTTATATCAGATCGAGGTGGTGAATACATGAGTGAAATATTCAGAAATTATTTAATGGAGAATGGAATTCTCGCCCAATATAGCCCACCAGGAACACCTCAACACAATGGAGTGTCTGAGCATAGAAATCGTACTTTATTGGATATGGTGCGAACGATGATGAGCTATACAGATCTTCCTTATTACCTTTGGGGTTATGCTTTACAAACTGCTACCTACATACTTAATAGGGTTCCATTGAAAGCTATTTCTACGACCCCTATCAGATATGGTTTGGTAGAAATCCAAGTCTTAGACATTTAAAGATTTGGGGTTGTCCTGCATACGATAGAATTGCGCAGCGGGATAAACTAGCACCCATAAGGTATAAATATAGGTTCGTTGGATATCTTAATAATTTCATGGGATATCAATTCTATGATTCCGAGCAACGAAATGTATTTGTTGTTCGCTTTGCAACTTTTCTTGAAAAGCAATTTTTGAGAGAGTGCGAATTGTAGAGAGATTAAACTTGATGAGTTTGGTTATAACATTAAGGAACATGAGATGGAACCAGAGATCTAATTAGATGAAGGATCTACAACACAGGTTCTACGTAAGTCGAATAGAATATCAAGGCTCCTGAGAGACTATTTTGAACATCTGATGTGAGCCTTGATGTTCTCCTATTGGAGGAAACAGATCTGACTACGTATACATAAGCGATATTGGATATCGATTCAGGAAAATAGCAGAAAGCCATGAAATCCGAAATGGATTCAATGCATGGCAATCAAGTCTGGGACTTAGTTGAACTTCCTGAAGGAGTTAAACCTATTGGTTGTAAATGGGTTTACAAAATGAAGTGAGGGCCCGATGGAAAGGTGGAAACCTTCAAGGCCCGACTGGTAGCGAAAGGTTATACTCAACGTCCAGGGATTGACTATGAGGAAATTTTTTCACCTGTAGCCATACTAAAATCCATTAGGAATGTTTTAGTCATTGCTGCATATCACGATTATGAGATATGGCAAATGGATGTGAAAACTGATTTCCTAAATGGATTTCTTGAATAGGATATCTATATGGAACAACCAGAGGGTTTCGTATCCAGTGAGACTTCAAACTTGGTTTGTAAGCTCCAAAAATCTATTTATGGACTTAAACAGGCATCCCGAAGCTGGAATCGTCATTTTGATGAGATAATTAGATTATTTGGATTCATAAAAAACGAGGAAGAACCATGTGTTTATAAGAAAGTTAGTGGGAGCATGATAGTTTTCCTAGTCTTGTATGAAGATGACATCTTTATCATAGGAAATGATATAGGGATGATGCAAAGTGTGAAAACTTACCTTTGCAAAAACTTCTCAATGAAAGATGTGGGTGAAGCTTTCTATATACTAGGTATAAGACTCTACCGGGATAGAGTTAGGAAGCTTATAGGGTTGTCACAATCGACGTACATAGACAAGATGTTAGAAAGGTACAGTTTTACCAACTGCAAGGTAGCAAATGTACCTTTCCGATACGGCATACATCTTTCGAAGAAAATGACACCTCAAATTGAGAAAGAGAGAGTTAGGATGTCTAACTTGCCATATGCTTCTTGTATTGGAAGCATAATGTATGATATGCTATGTACTAGACCTGACATTAGTTTCGGCGTCAGTGTGACCCGCCAATATCAATCTGATCCAGGTAATGATCATTGGACAGCCGTGAAACATATCCTGAAATATCTTCAGGGTACTAGGGATAAGTTTCTGATATATGGAGAAAATAAGCTACAAGTTAAGGGTTATACAGCTCCGACTTCTAGGGAGATCCAGATGATAGAAAATCTACATCATGATACATATTTACCCTTAACGGGGGTGCTGTAAGTTGGCGTTGTTCAAAGCAAGGCTCAACAGCTGATTCCACCATTGAGGCGGAATTTATAGCGGCTTCAGAAGCTGCTAAAGAAGATGTTTGGATTAGAAATTTTATCACAGAACTTGGCATTGTGCCTAGTATTATGGATTCGATCATATTGTACTGTGATAATAACGGAGCCATCGTGCAGGCTAAGGAGCCGAGGGCGCATTCCAAGTCTAAACACGTGGAAAGGAAATATCGCGTAATTAGAGAAATAATTGAACGAAAAGACATAGTGGTCTTAAAGGTTCAAGGACAAGACAACATAGCAGACCCGCTTACAAAGGCATTACCTTCTAAGTTATACGATAAACATGTGGAGGAGATGAGACTACGGTACCATCCAGATTGGCACTAAGCAAGTGGGGGTTTGATGGAGTTGGTGCTTGGAGTGCTAATCATATTTGTATATTTTATTATTTATTAATAAAACAACTATATTTTTTATTTCATACCTTATTAATGGTATTGTCATTATGCGTATTAGATTGATGTATAGATATGCTAAGAATGACATCGACCCTTAGAATAGTTTTGACACTGGGTGTAAATTATTCTTGAAGTTAATAGTTATAGTCGTTGGTTTTGGAATTTGGTCGAATTCCTATAACCTAGATGACTAACACATGTCATATATTGGAATTAGAGTTCCAATGGTTTAACCCGATGTACAATAAGTTTTAGAAACTCGTATAAACATGTGGGTATTCGTTGAAACAAATACTGAATGACTCATAGGTGATTCCTAATAGTTGGAAGTACACACCACCGTCAATAGGAATCTTCTCGAGTCGAGTAGCATATGTAATCCTTTGACTATAGGATAACATTGATTTTGTGTGAGATCCTCCACACTTTGATGCCATGTATGTCAGAAACCTTTCATGATCTGACCTCTAGATATTCGATGGGTATGGACTGATGCACTCAGTAATCAAGTGCGAAGCAAGATAGGATCAGTCGGCCCGTATGTGTATCATAAGGGGTTTAGATATCCATGTAAGTAAAGTCACGAATCTTAAAGACTTTGGCCAAAGCTGATCACCTAGGGTGGATCGCATCAGTTGTAAAGAATTGTGGACATGTCGACATGAGATGTGCACCTTGAAAACTTGACGGTATATTCTATGTTTCCTAAGCACAACTCGTATAGCCTACGACGGAGGGATTGTTAAACATATGTGATTACCTCGACTTATATAGTTCAGAAAGGTCATTTGTGAATGTGTCTGAACTTAGACCCAATATAAAATGTACTCGTTAAGCACTTGGGCAGCCGATTATTTTTTATAAAAGATAATATTAGATATTATAATTATCAACTAAGATAATCAAGTGTTATTGGATAACATTGATTATTTACTTTGACCTAATTGAATTAATTGGATTAATTCAATAATTACACAAGGGCTTAATTGTAAAATCATAATTATCTCTACCATTTGAGGATATTATGGTAATCGTAAGTGTGTAATAATAAGTGGTTTTGGCTTGATTTAATTGGATTAAATCAAGGTGACAAACATTTAACTATTTCATTTCCTAATCATTGGCTTGATTTAATTGGATTAAATTAAAGTGGTAGACAATGGAGATTAGTCACACCTAATTATACATATTAGGACAAATTATATTAAGCCCACTTAAAAATTGATTACAACTTTTATTAATTAAAAATTGTCTAAGTTTTGCTATAAATAGCAAGCTTTATGAAAGTTTTATTTACAAGAAAATTAATAAGCATCAGCAAATTCTTAGAGAGATTAGTCTAAGTTAGAGAAGTGTTTAGAGAAGCTTGTGAGGTCTCTACAACATTTGATTTATGAGAAATCAAGATTGGATCTTGAAGTGAAGCTTGGAAGCATTGGAAACAATATTGGATCTTGAATTCAAACTTGCACATCTTGGAGGTTCTCCAACAATTTCAATAAAGGAGAGGTAGATTGGATCTTGCATCAAGCTTACTAGGTAAAGTTTGATCTTCTCCTAAGCTATGTTTATTTGTGTATTAGATGCATGATCACATAACTTAATGTTGAATAATGCTAATCAATTGTGTTAGGATACTTTAGAAGTATAAACACCACATGCTTATAATTTAGATCAAGGATGTTCATGTTGGACATGGAACAATTAATAAGAGTTTGGAACTCTAAATTAAAGTTTAGAGCTATGGTTACCATTCTAGATTCACTTGACCACCTTTAGGTGAACTAGAATTGTTCATGAGACATTTCTAATTGGGATTCTAAAATGGTTTGTCTATTGGATTCAAAATTTACGCAAATGTGTATTTAGAATAAATTTATGTTTTTGAAAAAATATTTGATATTTTGAAAAAATTGATTTTTATTCTATAACATATATTGATGTTGTTTTTGAAATTTAAAATTAATTTTGGATATTTTTGAAGTGTTTAGGGAAGATCGAAATTAATTAGGATGAGATACCCTAATTGCATCAGCTCTCTCGAAATTTTCCAGAGAGCTGAAGCTTTGAGTAACAAAGCAAAACAATTGAAAAAATATATATATTGGCTGGTGAACAGTGCGCGCGCACAGTGCGCGAGTGCACTGTTCCCACGCGTACGTATGTGCGCGCCGATTTTGTTTTGCTTCGTACTGGAGCTTCCAGATTCCGATTTAGTCTCTGTTTTTTCCTATACACTCGTAATGGAATATAATATTTCATTAAATAATTTCAAAATTACA
This sequence comes from Zanthoxylum bungeanum, assembly GCA_019454045.1. Taxonomy (NCBI): domain Eukaryota; kingdom Viridiplantae; phylum Streptophyta; class Magnoliopsida; order Sapindales; family Rutaceae; genus Zanthoxylum; species Zanthoxylum bungeanum. Next base: position 34,399 of record SKCR01028370.1, read on the forward strand.
CACATACTTGATATCCATGGATTAGACCCATTTCTGCTGCCAGGGGCACCGATCCGACCCTAGGGGGTTCCACAACTGCCCCAACAAAAACAAATTGATGGATTGAATTTGAATCAAATCTTAAACAAATCAAATCAAAATATGATGAATTCGTATTCGATTCGTTTATTAAACGAATCAAAAATGAATATCCGTTTAGTTGTGAAATTATTTAATTTATCATAATTTATTTACAATAATTTTTTCATAATTGTAAACATATGAAATATGCAATTAATAAATTTATTAAAAATGGCTCACCAAATATAAACAATATTATTTTTCTGTGGTAATAGATAATAACTTGAACTTTATTTGAAAAATAATAACAACTATTAAAGGAAAGTAATAAAACGAATCCTAATTGAATAAACGAATCAGTGAACTTAAATTCGTATTCGATTCATTTCATAAACGAACCTAATTGAATTGAATTGATTAATTTATTAAATGAATCCATTTTTCCAAATCCATATATTCAGTTAAAAAACGAATCGAATCGAATAAATAAACGAATTTTAATCCAAAATATCACCCCTAATCAAATATAATGAAATGGCATATTATCAGAATCATGCATGAAGATGCTTATTTATTTTTTTTTTACTCTTTATATAGAAGTTTTGCTTTTGCATTACTTGAAAGAATGTATAGCAAAAATAAAAATGTTTTTTTTTTTATTCACAAGGAAGAGGCCCTACATGGTTTAGCTTCTACTTGTTTAGTAATTCAAAGGTGGGGTGTCTATATATGCTTAATGAATCTAATAATTAATAAGAATTAATGGGAAAAATTGAAAGAATGAAGGAAAGTGAAGAGAGATAAATTTTCCTAGAAAATGACTTAAACCAAACAAGTCAATCTTGTTCTTATATATATATATATATATATATAAGAGCATTTTCCCATATGAAAATGACATTAGAAACATGAATAAAAATCCATCAAATCAAGCCAAAATTCTTGGGGAAAAAGTCTATACCCCAAAAGCAGCATCATAACAAGAATCAACCAAAAAAAAAAAAAAACAAGAGAAAATGGAAGATATTTATATTATATGCCCCACTTATTCCACTATTGTTTTTCAAGTTTATCACAGCATTTATTCACCTTTTCACATGCAAATAAAAAAAAATGATAATATAAAGATGCCAATATTTTCAGGTGATTATTAATTGTTTATTTAATTTACAAGCAGTGGCTTTGTTGGGAAGATCGTGTCTAGCCGGTTGATCAAAATGATAACTTAGTTATATATTTAGTAAATAATGTATACTTTATGTATAGTGAAAATCTTATGTATTGGATACAACTTTAACTAAGTGTGGCAAAATATCGGGCCGGATTCGGGCTTTGCCATGCCCGGCCCGGGCCCGACAGAAAATAATTTTTTTAAAAAAATTGAAAAAAGGTAATTATTTTTTTTGAATTTCTTTAATACTTAAAAAAGAAAAAAAATTTATGTTTTTAATATTTTTATATTAAACTTTAAAATTTTGGTTATAAATGTATATATTTAGAATTAAAAATAAATTATACACTTAAAAATTTTATTTATTATTAATAAAATCGGGCCCGAGGTAAGTTTTTGCAATCCCTAACTTTAATGTTGTTGAACTCTTAATTATAAATTAAAAAATTGAGTGTATGGCTAATTTTGATATCTTTGAGGCCTAATGTCATTTTTATATTTTGATGCTCTTGATCATTATATATTACCTCATGTACTTTATGCGGGTGGACTATATATTTTAGGTAGACCCGACCACTGGTTCGGTTCAATTCCGAACCGGAATCGAATTGAACGGTTCCTGATTCCACACTTGTGGAACCGGACGATTCTTTTTTTAATTAGTTTAAAAGTTGAAAATTCATTGTAAAAAATAGAAATGAGATATTATTAATATTACCAAATATAAATAATGAAAAAATTATTACATTAAATTAAAAATATAAATTAAAATTAAAAGAGCTTGAACATAAATTTATAAAAACTTAAGTTGTTTAAGTATCCTCTTAGGATGAGAGGAATCAAAGTTCACGTAATTCCATTATATTTTTTAGATAGTTAACTTTATTACAATTATTTACTCATCATCATTATATGTTTATGTTGTTGATCCTTCAGCTCTCGTTCCGCTTGCAGATGCATTTTCGAACAAGTCTTCAAAATCATCGGGGTATCTTCTTGTTGTCGTAGATCATCTCCGGTTCAATCATCGACACATGTGATTGCTTCTAAGGTGTTTTGATGTAATGAAGATCATCTCACTTCCAAAATATTACCTCCTAAGCTGACAGCTTGTTCAACCGCAACGATGGAAACATGTGCTACCAGTGCCCTTTAACAATAATCGATAAAATATTATAGACATTTTGATATCAGTTCCACTAGTCAAACACTTGAAAATTTTTACCTACAACATTTTCAACAGGAAGCTCAAAATTTGTTGATAAATAATCATATAATTTCAGATTGTTAGTCATGGTTTCCTTCTATTTTCTATTTCATGTAGTAACCAACGATCACCTATGTTAAGTTTTGAATCCAATACGAGTTGGCTACTAGATTGAGCTACTAAGTGCAAGTTGTATCTAGTGACATAATCATTAAATAATTCTATTAAATCATTGCACCGTTGGAACCGTGGGGGTTTCAACAGTTGGAACCATGGAACCGTAAGATTCTAGTTCGGTTCTTTAGAATCGGAAGGTTCCAACGGTTCCGGTTGAACCATCCAATTCTTTTCGGTCTGCCAGGGTTCCACCCTAGCTGAACCGAAAAGACCGATTTCGGTTCCTAGAATCGGAATTGGAAGGAACCAGAACCGTTCGGTTCCTTCCGGTTCGGTTTCGATTTTGATTCCGAACGGAACCGTGGCCATGTCTAATTTTAGGTATTGATCTTGTAAATGTCCCGGATCTTGTCGATTTTTATAGTCTAAATGAGACAATTGATTTACTTATACATAATATTTATGACTCCTTAATTTATTTCTCAATTCTCAAATAATATTTCTAATTCATTGTGTAAGAGCTAATAGTTTGCATCCTAAAGCACAATAAATAATAAAAAAGAACATGAAATAAAAAAAAAAACGTATGGAAATAATTCAAAATAAAATAACAAATAATAATAGATCCGAAATTCAAAAAATTGGACAGGTTTTGTGGGTGACTACTATTTAGGTTTTTTATTTTAATATGATATTATATTTTTATATTGTAATATGTTTTTATTTTAATAATTTATTATTTTAATTTTATAATTTAATAATAAAAATATTAATTGTAAAGACGAGGTGTCACATATATTTTTTTTTATTTTAATAGAAGATTATAATATACCCTCTTATTATAATAGTTAAAAAAATTAATTATAGAGATTAAGTGTCATGTGAAGCGATGAGTGTATATATATATAATATATATATATATATATATATATATAATATATATATATATATATATATATATATATATATATATATATATATATTGTCAGATTATTTGTTATATTATTTAAAAATTAATCGGAAAGTATATTTTAATGAGAGATTATAACGTGTTTTCTTATTATAATAAATTTCTTTATTTAATTTTATAATTTAATAATAATATATTTAAATATTAATTATTTAATTAAATTAGCAGGTTTCTTACTTTAATAGTATATTATGTTTTTATATTGTAATAGATTTTTTATGTTGATAATTTATTATTTTAATTTTATAATTTAATAATAAAAATAATTATATATATTTTATAATTTAATAATAAAAAATTCATTGTAGATATTAGGTTAATTGAAGATAATTTAATAGTGTTTTTTTTTTATAATTTTAATATGATACTATAACATGTTTTCTTATTATAATAGAATTCTTATAAAATTATAATATATATTTTTATTGTGATATGATTTTTATTTAATAGATTTATTAATTTAATTTTATAATTTTAATATGAAATCGACACGTGGCACGATAAAGATAACGTTTCGAGAACGCTAAAGTTTTGTGAGAAAAATGATGCAAGGAAAGAAAATAAAGTAGTAGTATTTTTCAAAATTCATAATATTTTCACACGTCTCTCTTTTGATATAATTAGCACAAATATCATTATTTAGGTAGTTGAAGTTGATATTTAATTCAATGGCAAATGTCCCACTGAAGAAGCAACCTCGAATTTTTAATTAGTCCTTAATTTGATAATCTCTATCTCCCATTGGGAAAATCTAACTTGGGGGGTCATTGTGTTTTAAATAATAACTACTATGGTCCAAATTATAATAAATGATATTTTAAAGGCTAAATTTGTAAAATAACTAGGGGTACTTTGTAGTGATTGCGAACTAATAAGGGGGTTAAAATAAAAAGTAAAATATAGTTTGAGGGTAAAAACTAGTTTATTAATACTATCACATACCTTCCTTGTATTCTACATAGTTCCACCAATACCTATCGGACCTAAATATATTAAAAACACCGATAGTCCGATAGTCTCATACTCTCGAGGTACGATATACAATAATATTGTAAGATGCTGAACAATAATATACGGCAAAATTCAAAAGTCATGCAAATAGTAATGTTTTAAAATTTTGATCGGTGATTAAAATGGTAATTTTAAAATTTTAATGAGTCAATGGTTCGATCAGTTAAACCGATAGAGTTAGTTGACATCATAAATAATTTTAATAAATTATAAATTATAAAAATATTTTTTTTTATTTTTTTTTTTAAAATAATTAAGAACTGGTCGGATTGATTCAGTGATTTCATCGATTTTAATCAATTGTTTGACACATTGGCAAATAGTAGGGGTGTTTATAGGTTCGGGTCAATTCGCGATCAATTACTTCACCAAATTTGTACCATTAAAAATATATAATTATGTATTACAACGTCTGACCCGACCCGAGCTAAAATCCTCACGTCTAACCCGACCCCACCACATCCAAACTCCCCACGTCTGACCCGATGCGACCCGCAGAAACCCGACTTGACCCGCAACGACCCAACACGCGCGGGTTATTCTTCCAATTTTCGAATTCCGGATCTTCCTATCTACACGACCCGACCTAATCGAGTCTAATAAAATTTTTGAAAACCCGACTCAACCCGATTCGTGAACTCCCCTAGCAAGTAGTGATTCGTGATCCTTAATAGGCACATATATGGTGGAAGAATTTTGATCCTTGGGCATCTCATTGATTTTTATATTCCTAGCTACCTCTATAGGAATACATTATTAGCTAGTCAACTTATATCAAATTGCTCGTGGATTCTTGGTACTATCATGGTTTATTTTATTTAATTTTACAAATTGCCAATAATAATTTTGTTTTTGCAACCTTCAACAGAAGCTGATGTGATGTGAAATCAAGAATTTTGAATAACATTTTCTTTCCGAATCAATATTCAATACATAGAATATGTGACAAGAAAAACATCATGTATACAAATATTTATATAGCCAAGTTAATGGAATTTGATTTCTTGTAAGTAACAACAATTTCAATTTCAAAGAAATAATAAAAAAAAAAATTGTTTTTTTTTTGTTTTATTTGAATGGAATTTAAGATAAAAGCCAAAAGGGTGTCCATAAAACATAAGGAATGACGCTAGCTACAAATTTTGTATTATATTATTTCTGTCGTTTTAACAAAACTAACAAAAAAATAACTAGTAATTACTTGATAGACAAGAATTTTATCTAAAACTTTGTTCTCTTTAAACAAAATTTGACTATTAATAGAGTCCCTCATTTCTTTCCTCATGGAAGAAAAATAAAGGATAGATGGTGTTAGATAGCCAGCCAAATTGAAAATATATTCGATTGTGATCTCTTTTGATTGATAAATTTTTCTTGTTTCCATTATATTCATCATTTTGTACATAATATTTATACAAACTTGATGCCAATTTACATTCATTCCCAAAAATAACAATAATAGAAAACACATCATAGCCTAATTGATTCCCCATCACCAAATTGGTGCCCATGACCAAAATATTGAAAAAGAAAAAATTCAATCAATATTATGTGTGTTTGGGCGAGAACGGTATTAAAATGAGTGACCTCTTAACAAATCATCTTGTTATAATTATATTTAAACTTCGCTTATGTACTTAAGTTAAAATAATTTCATAATCGATCTCAAGTTCGGACATAAGAAGAGGTTATATTAGATTTCGACAATGTAAAACTTATCGATGCATAACTTGGATCCTAAATAAAATTATGCTAATTATTGAACTTAATGAGACAATAATTTCTAATAGAGCACAATATTAATAATTGTCAAAAATTTAGGTAACCATTCCATTTAGTGGGACAAAATTTTTGTTTGGTTTATTTGATTATATACTATATTAATACATAAAATCATAAATACAAAGAAAAATGTGTGATAACATCATATATATATATAGTCTTTTTATTATGCGGATGCACGGAAAAACACAATATCCATAGAAAAAATTCGCGTGAACGCTCACACTATATAAATATATGGGGGGTGGGGGTTGGGACTATTAGCTTAGGTAGCTAGTGACATATATAAATGTTTTTGCTTGCAAGCGAGGGCATGGGTAATAAAGAGGGTCATGGGTCGTGGCTTTGTGTATTCTTAAGAGTGGTTACAATGAAATGGTAGCTACAACAAAGGATGAGCTAATATGGTTGGCTATGTATCTCTTTCTTATTTCTATTTCTTCATCATCATTCAATTTTTATTTTATTTTTATGTATAGGAAAAATAAGTCATTTCCATTATATTAGGGCACAAAATTGCTTTCTTCATACGTCTCATTTAAGACATTAAGGTGTGAACTAGTTTTAATTTTGGTTCCTGTGTGTTATAATTGTTTGTCCAACCAAAAATCAATGCATTAAAAGTGTTGGGATCAATTATATTCCATATTTACCCACAAAAAAAAAAATTGGTTTTTTTTTTTTTTTTTTTGGAATTGTTGGAAATTCCGCCGCCAAACCACCCCTTTCGGGCTTAAGCGGAGCAAATAAAACCTCCGACTGTCTCAGATTCTTACAAGAAACGTACTCCCTAGATTCGAACCCAGAACCTCAATGTGAGATCTTGAGCCCTACACCACCAAGTCACGACTCATATTTACCAACTCAATAATGCTTAATAGGGATCTCAATTATCCGGGTATGATTGGGGGATATCAACACTTATTTATGGTCTGTTCAATCAACGAGTATGAAAATTATACTTGTACCTGGTCCAAACGTTCCAAGTCACCGTGAGAATCCCCGCTCACACGGAGATTTTACTTTTACTAATATGGGGATGTCAATAATTATATCTGACTCATCCAATCAACGGTTATAAAAAACTATAGACATAATTTTTACCATCCCTAAAACTTACTTATTCAAGCTTAGTAGCTGTTTAATCATCCTTTTTCATTAAAGGAGATTATTATTTAGACGGACGAAGGATTTGGAATTGCTTATATATTAAAATGACACTAATTTTAGAAAGATATAATTAATTAATTACACATCAAATTGAAATTGAAATATCGTTGTTGAGATGAAGCCTAATGCGTTAAGAGAAAAATATGCCTAATCTTCTAAATCAGGCTTATAAATTTCAATGTTTTACTATTAACTTCATTTTTATATCGAAATTCCAATCGTAGGAAATTAAACATAATGAATAATGTGAGTGAGTAACGTTTTTGGATATATCCAAAATCGATTTGATTATTATACGAAAAGATATATATTCGATATTTTTCAGAATCGAAATCTGACCCTATAAATGACCAATGGAATCGGTATTGGGATTGCATAACTAAATCGATTCTCCGTTCACATAAAAATTTTATCTATATTAATATTAGTTTAATAATTTCTACCTATAAGGACTGCATACCCAAATGGGCCAACGAAAATTATTTTCTGAAGCTTTAAATTCACCATTCCATTCCTCAAAATTGGTCCCGAAATACAGCCTTAAAATGATGGTGTCAGTTTAGGCAGAGATTATAAAAATTAAAAAAATATAAAATATAAATAAAAATTACGAGTGGCAGCACTGTTAGCTAATATGAATATGGAAACATATGTGACCTATTATCAATATCATAATTATAAATACAATATAACTTCATAACAAATAATGCTGATGTGATATGTCCAGTCAGTGTCAAATTTATTTATTGTGATGCTTCGGCTATCATCCGTTAGATTAGAGGACCACTGAAATTTTTTCAGTATTAATTATGACTTTTTTTTTCCTTGACCAAAGTTGCTAAAAATACATTATGGTGTAAAATTGTGATGTATTTGGGAGGCTTTGTATTTAGATTCCATTTGAGTCAATTGGTTCTTGCTTTCTTGTGGTTCTCCTTTTGAATTTTACCAATTTTTTTCTTTTTTTTTGGAATTATCATTTTTCCATGTCGAAGTTTGGCGAAAGTTCGATCAAATCGTAAGATTTTTAAAATATTTCAATTTTTCACTGAAACTATGAGATGTGTATCAATTTTCCACTCGACGTGTGCCAATTGAAGTTAGAGGAATTATCATTCTTCCACCTTTAATTTGTGAAAATTAATATATTTCGTATAGAAATTAATTAAAAATCTTCGGGTGGAAATACAAGATTTTTTTTTTTAATAAACAAACATAAATTTTGATGGGAGTGAACCGAAAAATCTTCAAATATATTCTCACAAAATGTATACCTAATTTATTAAAACTTTATTTGAAGGAAAAAAAAATGTACAATATAATAGCGATATTATGAAACTCATGAAACAACTAAATAATTTTTTTACCACGTGCGCTAAATATTAAAAAAATAGAAAATTATATAATTATGTAACGCCAGTACTACATCATTCATGTAATAATCTAGTATTACATTGTACGGTTGCTAAATAGTAAAAAAAAAAAAACTAAATAATTGGTAATTTTGTTCAACAAATTTTCTATATATTATATAATTATTGGTTGGTGGTAACACGTCTCTCATACAATGATGGTAATAAAGAACTACTCAAATAAATGATGTAATTATATTTAATACAACTATGCATGTATTTGACACCACCTTACTCATACCACTGTTATATCATATGATATTACCTATGGAAGATACCATCTATATAATGTAATTGAACAAATGTTTGGTGTTTACATTTTATCACCAAATTAAGATCCTATTTATTATACCTAACATTAAATAATTTCACAACAATGAAAGGCAAAATACTATGCATATGTGGCCTAAAAATGACACAGAAAGTGTGGCCACAAGCAAATACAAAGCCAAAAGCCTCACCATTACCCCATAAGAAATAATATTATTCTGCTTCTGCTTCTACTTCTGCTTATTGTGACTCACATTATTTATCTTCAGAAAGAAAAGAAAAGAAAAAAAAAAAAGCAGTTGCCAAAAATTACTTTTGATATCACTCATAACTCATAAATTATACCACACCCACCTCGGAATTTTAATCTTACTGACAATACCATAAATAAGATTCATAATTTTGTTTATTCTTCTTTTATTATATTTTTGTTTTATCTCTTGGATGAGTGTGTTGCTTATTTATCAATGAAAATATGATTGAATTTTAATCATGTTATTAATGGATCATTTCCTTTCAATTTTAAAGTTGCATTTTCAATTAGTGGCGAAGCGAGAATTTTGAATCAGTGATAGTAAATTTTGATTTTCACAAAAAATAATATATATTCTTCATTTTAGTAAGAATAAATTAAAATTATCTCATTAATAAACTGTTTTTTCATTAATTTATAAAATCACTCAACAATGAAATTAATGGGCGGCGACGTGCTTACTATCTACCAAATATATAATGGCAAGCCTGTAGGGTAATATTCATAATTAATGATTGGTTTTGTTGTAAGTATAATAATTCACTGTATAATATAATTGGGAGAAAATTCAGATTTACAAATTTAGTGAGAATTTAAAATAATTTTTTATCTTAATTACTTAATCAGATAAAGATTAAAATTGATAAATTCTCATCGGACCCGGCCGATTACCAGCCCTACTATATTATTTGTCCACAAACAAATTAATATATACATGACTAATTCTCCATTTTGCTCATTTGTTAAACCACACATAATATCCATGACCTGACCGGTTTTGATGTATTTTAATGATTTTTGCTTTAATTGTATGAGCTTTTTTAGGTCTCTAGCACAAATCCACCCTAGTTTCTCAAAAATATTAATTTTTTACTTGACATGGAAAATCAAAATTCTCATCACGGATCATGATAAGTCATTGGCTTTTTACACATGGAGACATTGTCCCAAGAAAATACACCTAATGAGATTCGAATCTTGAACCTGAGAGGGAATAAACCACTGAAGCCAAAAATATTTACCGCTGAAACAACCCTTAGGGTTAAAATCAAAATTCACTTGCACCTAGGATTAATTATTTATTTATTGATAGGAAAAACAATTTTTCTTTTACTTTCACGTGTATACCTATATTTATTTATTGATAGGATATGTCTTGCCTCATAGAGTACATTTTTAAGAGAGTATACAACGGGAGCAATCAAGATTACCATGTACACAAATTCTTATAAAATAGGGAAAAAAAAAAACACATATGAAATATATTTTTAGGTAAAGATTATAAATTGATTGTAGCATCTGTTGGATGTGAAATTGGAAGTGGTTTTGGTGTGAAGAAAAGCAAAAATAGGTAGTGGGTAGAGCTGTATAAGAAGAGAAGGTGATGGGTGGGGGAGGTGAGGATCAATGAAAATGGTGCCATGGGAAAATAAATTAAATAATTAAAACAAAGTCCAAGAAAATTGAGTGGCAAGAAAGAGAAAGTGAAGGAAAACCCTAGAAAATGAAAATGAGATTTTATTTATTTATTTTTTTGTTTGGGGGGGTGGGTTTGTGGGTCAAACAAAATATAGATGATGGATGGGGAATGGTTGGATTAGGATTAAAGAAATGTATTAAGTTGGTGTTTTGTCTTCAAGGAAATGCTACTGGTTTCATGACACATCTTGGAAATGATGACTTGACACACATTTCATTGATGATATTAAGGTGTTGATTTTTACTCATCCTTTATAATAAAGATTTGTATTTATTACTACTGTGTTGTGTTTTATGTTTTTTTTTTTTTCAAAAAAAATAAAATAAATAAATAAATTTGATAAAAATTAGATAAAAATTTATAAGTAATTAAATTTTAAATGTCATTTGCAATACATGCAAGCATGACGGAAAATTATAAAAATCTGAATACAAAAAATATCAGAACACTAGATCCAACTTCTAATAATAATTATTAAAAAAATTTAAATAGTTTCTTTACAATCGCAAGGTTTCATGTCACTGTTTCCAAGCCCCAGGCACAAGTTCATTAGCTTCCAAGAGAATAATTAACCCAAAGTAAAATTCAAATATTACAAAACAAACTTGATCAGTATTCTAAAGTTGAACAGTTCAAATATTGACTCAATAATATTTCATTAGGGTTTTTCTTTATTGATTAACCACTCATTAAAGTGTTTGATTATGGGTAGTGTTCTTAATCATAATCAGAATTTGAAATGATTTTTTCTCATGATTAAAAAATTTAGTAGGTTTTCGGGATAATTATGTCCCGAATAAAAAACCAAATAAGAATTCATAATAATTTTCATCTCGATTATATAATTATATTAGTATCAGATTTCACAAATATCAACCGGGTCCACCTAATTGCTAATCCTAATTATGGGTGCATGGTGAAGAGTACTTATTAGCAATTCAATTATGAACCATGGATTGTTTTGGTTTTGCAATTCATTGGGGGTGAGATTTACCTAACCCTAATTAAAGGGTGGGTTAATTAGACCTGCCAATGAAACTTGGAGTGAGAGGTTGAGGTCAACAGATTTTGGCATGCATGCTTATACTATTTTGCTTTGATTTTTCAAAAAGTTTTGGTTCATATAATCCCATCAATTTAAGAGTCAACTTTAAAATCTGAAAAGACCCACCTCATGATCTTTACTTATCAATCCAAATAACCCTAATAATAAAATGAAAATATCATGTATAGGGATAATTGACACAGTTCCAACCACATATGTTTATGTGACTGGATCTGTGTCACTGAATCTGACTCTTTTTTCTCTTTCAATAACACAGATTCAACCATATAAACATCTGTGATTAAATCTGTATCATTTATCTGTATCTATATTATTATTCATATTAAAATTCATTATTGTTTTATAGGATGCCTAAACGATTTGATGCATAGTAAAAGTGACAATGTATAGATTCCTCATTAGACATCTAAAACACAGTCATTAACATTAAAAAAAATCAACAAAAACAATGCAAATTGAAAAGAGAGAAAATGAAATGGGAGAAGAAAACAATTAATGAAGATTCATGATGTGTTGATTATTATTTGTACATTAAATGAGATTTATAATGCCGTGCAGGGCTGTATTTCTATTTTGTAATGCGAGTTAAAGAAGAGGAGGAATTGATTCAAAAATTGATTTAGAAAATTTTAAAAAATAATAAATAAAAAAATTGAACAGAGAAAATAATTGGAGCCGACCCAATTGGTGGGACCAAAAAACAAAGACAAATTGCATGATGCCATTCCAATTAAGCACTCTCTTTCATTTCACATTTTTTTTCTTTAATGCTCTCTTGTTTTTTTGGTGGCTTCTCTCTTTCTTTGTCACCCCCATTAATTAAAGTTAACAAAAGGGGAAAACAAATTCTTGGTTCCACCAATATTTAGGCACAGTTGAAAATTTCGAATTTCCTATGAAATTTGATTATTGTTTAATATAAAAAAAAAATTAAAATTGGGTTTTCTAAATGGCAAAGCCTTGACCACTCAAATGCATGTAAAAAAAAAAAAAACAAACAAAGAAAGAAAGAAAGCAATGCTATTCATGACAATTGACAATATATATAATATAATACAATATCGGCTTTAAATTTTGGGATGTGTTGTTTTTGACCTTGGCCCCTAAATAAAGGGTTTAGAATATAACCTTAGCTTCGTCATTTGAAATAGTCATATACCCAAAAAAAAATGATCAAATCAATCACCAACTTAGTGGTAAGAATGGGAAATTTGAGGGCAAAAAACTCAATCAATCACCAAGCAATTAGGTCGGAGGTGTTGTGATCTCTTCTCCTTTTTCTAAGATAAAGGAATGAGAACAAAAGCAATCCTTACCTTTTTAATCTGTTTGAATCTTCAATACCAAGTAAAATTCAATAGATTTACTCAATATCATTTATAATTTTAGGCAAAAACAATAACAAACAACTTAAGGTAATTAAGGGTTTGATACTTATCACATGTATGAATCAATTAAAAGATTAATATGAACTGAAAGTTAGGGGATGCGTCGGGAAAGCCAAACTAGCAATTACTTTTTTAACATAAAATAAAATTACAAATCACAATTGATAAATAATAACTTATTCATTATTGTTTTAATTACAATACCAAACAGAATCATATACAAACCGTCCCAGAGAGGCCAGCATAGTCTACAACAACTAACTTAACTTATTTATATGTACAACTCACATAACATTAAATATTAGAACAAATATTAGAGTTGTTTTTTTTTTTTTTTTTTTTTTTTGCCTCTCTTTTGATAAGAATAGTAATGGGGGTGGTGGTGGGAGTTGATGATGATGATGATAACAAACGAACCCCACGCATAGAAAATAGGTTAGAAGAAGAAAGGCAAAGAGCAAAGGCAAAGGACAACACAACAAACAAACAAAGAAAGAAAGAAAGAGCAGAATAAGTTGTCTCTCTCTTGGACTGATTCCTTTCAATCAAATCTAATATCTCTCTCTCTCTCTCTCTCTCTCTATATCTATTTATCTACCTGTACATGTGTGTGTATATATATACACACACACAATACATAGAGAGAGAAAGCATACCAAACAAAAGCAAGGGAAGCAAAAGAAAAAGTAAATAGAGAAAATAGATATGGAAGGGTAATGGTATATTATTGAGAATTGATATCATTATGATGGTGGTGGTGGTGGTGGTGTCCTCTTCATAATATATGGTCACATAATTCATTGATTCTTTCTTCTTTCTCTTTCATTTAAGAGTCTGCCAAGCTAGCTAGATAGGCTTGTGGGGAAAGAATAAGCAAACGGGCATCTTTCTTTCTTTCTTTCTTTGTTTTCTTTGTTCTTCTTCTTATCTGTTTCATGCTTCTTATGTGTCAAGTGTTTATTATTGCCACAAATTTCTCTATCTTCTACTCTCTCCATTCATAAAATCATATTATATATCTTCTTCTCATATTGATCTTCTAGTTCTTTAATGGCTGTTCAAGCTCATTACCCATCAAACGTTCTTATTCTAAACAGGTTCGTTTCCCTTGCCTTCTTATTAATCCAATAAAGTGTCAATCTTTGAATCTAAATTCATGCATTTGTTTGTTTATTTGCAGAAACGGACAAGAAGGGCATGATTATTCATTACAACCCCAACCTGGAGGGTTTCTTGATCAATCCCACATGTTATTCAACAATGGCGGTCAGTACTCAATGCTCAGACAGATTTGATTAATATCAAATTGTATTTAACAATTATTATGATTCTGAATTTGCCCAACATAAATGTTTCAGGTAACAACAACAACAATAGTAATAATAATGCACGTAAAAGAGGAAGAGAAGTTGCGGTAACAGCAGCGCCAATGAATCATTACTCTATGCAATCTCAAGCTCCTCAACTCATAAACCTCTCTCAGCTCCATAATCATCACCAACCCAATGTCATTTCCACTGGTCTTCGTTTATCTTTCGGTGACCAACAACAACAACAGCAGCAGCAACAGTTACAACAAACTCATCATCATCATCAGCAACAGCAACAGCAACAAAATATTATGTGCCAGTCACCTTCTTTCTTGTCGTTTCTATCAGAAGATTTAGCCTCTCCAATCAAACGCCAGCGTGATGATTTAGACCAATTCCTTCAAGTCCAGGTACTAATTTACTCTTTACTCAAATGGGTTCTTTTTAATTTTTCAAAAATTTTATCTTTCGTTTCAAAGTTTCGTTTTTTGTTATTTTTTTATTTAATTTTATTTCATGTATCAATAGGGGGAGCAACTGCGGCGTGAATTAGCTGAGAAAAGGCAGAGGCACTATCTTGCGCTGCTGGGGGCAGCGGAGGAATCAATAGCCCGACGATTGAGAGAGAAAGAAGCCGAAGTTGAGAAAGGCACGCGGAGGAATGCTGAGCTGGAAGCACGCGCCGCGCAACTTAGCGTGGAGGCGCAGGTTTGGCAGGCGAAGGCAAGGGCACAGGAGGCAACAGCTGCGTCTCTGCAGGCGCAGCTGCAGCAGGCTATAATGAGCGGGGCGGGCGGTGGGGTGCAGGATAGCAGGAGAGTGGACGATGGGCTAATGTGCACACGGGAGGTAGCGGAGGATGCGGAGTCAGCATACGTGGACCCGGACCGGGTCGTTTCCATACCCGTATCCGGCCCGAGTTGTAAAGGGTGTCGTAAACGGGTCGCTTCGGTGGTGCTTTTGCCGTGTCGACACCTTTGCGTTTGTACAGAATGTGATCGGGTGGTTCAGGCGTGCCCGCTTTGTTTCGACGTGAGAGATTCGAGCGTTGAGGTTTTTCTTTCTTAGGGCCCAGAAGGCCCAACAATGCAGAAAACGGAGGCCCATATCGAAGCCCAACAAGATATGAGGCAACGGTAAAAAAAAAAAATAATAATAAAAATGGAGTATAATATTTATAACTACATTTTTTTTTTTGGAAATTATTTTTTTTGGCTCCCCCTCTTTGGAGTGAAGTAACTAGAGGATGTACATGGCCACATGGGTAGTGGCATTTTTTTTTTCTTATTTTCAAAAAAATTATTCATATATAAATTCTTTTATTTAATAAATCTTTTTGCCCTCAAGTTCATTCTAGAGTATAATTTGTATGATATCAATATTAATGGTTGATTGCTGTGGGTTTTGCATTACACGTGTGATATATGTTTGTTTGGATCATTTTTTTTAAGAGAATATAAATTAGTTTTATTTCAAATTAATTTTCATGAAAACAATTGTGATTACACTTTGCACATTTTGCATGATACATTTTTTTTTTTTTTTTTACCGTTAATGGCATGAATTTTTCATTTAATAGAATCAACGAGAGAAGTGGCTTTCAAGCTTTCAACATAGGGCATCTCTGATTATTATTATTATTTTTTATTGGGGGTTATTTGCGAAGCCATGACGTTTCTTGAGTGGAGGATTTTATAATTTTTTAGGATTTAATTTATAAATTTACGAATATTTTTATTACTTACTTAATATTAATAGTTGAAAAAAAATTTGAGGGAGTCGGCTAACATATAAGAGGCTTCCCCTGAGTGGTTAATAAAAGTGTTTAACTTCACTTATGCTACAAGGCATTTGCTTCTTTAATTTATTGTGTATCTTATGTGGTCAAGAAAAAGTTTCCAAGTGATTATTTTGATGAAAAGTTGAAGTCACTTCATGCTAGTTTTGGTCCCATGGATTTACAAATTACACCCATATATAAGTTATATTGGCCCCCATATATAAGATGTAGTGATATACAGTTATTGCACAATTTGATTGCCATGATGTTGCCATAACCTCATAAGATAAGCTTACATGTTTTCTAGGGTCACTAAAAGATTGTGGAAAAGATTTTAAGATATGGAATATAAAAACCAAATCCAAAAATGGATCTATAGTTCCATTATGGGTGTGTTTTATTTTATTTTCAAAAAAATAAAATCAAAAAATTAACACACATCTTTTTCCTTCTTCCCAATTATGTCAAAAATCTTTTACTTTAGCACATTACAAGATGCTCTCTCTTCTTGCTAAGTATTATGCCTACTTTTTCTTTTTCTCCCACTCTTTTTTTGCCCTTTTTATTTGATTGGTGTTATGTGGTATATGACAAGAAGCAATGAATTGTTCCAAGTAACAAATTGGTCTAATCAAACTTTTGCTCTCCTTAGCTTCAACTTTTATCTCTTTTTTTTTTTTTGTAAGAGAAGTGCATACATGAATTATGATTTATATTTTGATTCAATTTTCACTTTGCATCCTTTATTGTTGCTGCTGATTTCTTGTGACAAGCCACCCTTCATATTGAAGCAAGTTTATTTACGAGACCATTGGATCTTAGTAGTACCAGAAAGTGATTGCGAAGAAAATGAAATTGATCTCTCCTCTTCAGACGTCTTGTTGAGAACATGAGTTCGAATCTTCATAAATTTAAAAGTCTCATTATTCTACAAAAATGTGGATATATGAGAAGATATCTCTCGAGAAATGTTAATAGATATCTTCTGAGAGGTGGAAGTACGTAGATTTTCGACTCATGCTCGACAGAAACCTGAGTTTTACTATAAGTGTAATTATATAGTCTATCTCAGTAGATCATTTCATGAAAGCAGTTAGTCACTTACCTGGAAACTAACTAATCCCTTCTGTGAATATAATATTATGGTGAAGAGTGGAGATTGGATCACAAGCAGAAAATGAGGAGGAATCTGATTGTGATCACATGGCCATTACACCACACTGTCCAATGCAGCTTACATGACATTGAAAAATAATGTAACCAGAAAATGAAACAGTAAGTTACTAGTAGCAGTTAAATTTTGTAGCTGTCATATTCTGGGAACAATCTTGAATTGTCATGTAATAAAAAAAAAAAAAAAAAAAAAAAAGATATTTAGTAATATAATGAGAATCATCATTCATTTATTTAAACAATGCCTTTACTTTACAATTTACAATACTTTAGTTAGAAGCAAATTTGTAAAAGTCTCTGCAAAGATTCTTCTCTTCATTAGTGTTTGAGACACAACTTCCAAGCATGTCCAGAAACCAGTGGAAGAAATTAAAACCATGACACCTCAGTTTGACAAACATATGAAAATAATCACCCAAACAAAAAAACCCCATCTTTCATTTATAAGTTCACAACTTCTCATGATCTCTGATTATGACTACAAGATTTGGCTTCTCAAGAAATTTGCCAACTATGAAATTCGCATTTTTTTGCTAATATATCCCGATATGGGTATTGGGGTTATTTGAAATTAAAATCTAGATTATTGAACTTGAAACGTAGGAATATTGAACTTGAAATTAATATATAAATTTAAAAATATTTCATATTCAATACTAGAAGTTTCAAGTTTAATGATTCAGATTTCAACTTCAATGTCGCACCCCTAAAATTTAGTAAATATTTGCAAACCTAGATGCTAGTTTTATATATTATGTTCATTAATATGAGCCAAGATTTTGTATATTTAAGATCTTAATGGTGTATGATGCTAAAGGCTGTCAATGGGGTTGGAGAGAAGGACAAGATAGTACAAATAGAAGATGCCCCATTGCCTCAAATGCCCACTACATCAAGAAAGGTTCTTGAAAATAAGTTGTAGATCTAGGACAGAACTGATAGTATTATAATTTTTATTGGGACCAAAAGCTATAGTATCAGTGACTCAAAAGACAACGACTTCACTTGATTTTGGGTGACTTGGCCTCAAAAAAATTACCATGATAGCAAGGGAAATGCAATCAAATGCCAGCTATAGCTTTTGCAATTTTGTGTCTAATTGAGAAGTGGATGACAACCCATTTGTGATTTTTGTCCATGTTTGATCTCAATCTCATGACATTGATTCATACTTTAAATGCTAATAAGCCTTAATCAATTATATGATCCAAGAGGGAATTACTTTGAGTCTAGGCAATTAAATGTTATGTTTCAAAGTTGATGTGTATGTACCTGAATTGTCATAAATTTCCAAAACCCATTTCACTGTCAAATAATGGTACCATACTTTTTTCCATTCTCCAGCAATTTTTAATTTTTTTGGGGGTCAATTTATGCATGATATGTCATTTTGTACTTTTTTATCACAACCCACCATAATTTTTTTTAATGGGAGATTCAAATTCATCATGATCTAAGCTTTTGAAAACCATTACACATGTTTAGCCAATTCAATCCAAATACTATATGTAGCCAAAAATAAATAAATAAATAAATAAAAAATGTTTGTGATAAAAGCTGTGTAAGGCAAAGAGGGGGCCCTTGATATATGATGCACAATAGATGAGGAGTTTGACAAAACAAAGACATGAAAGATCAATCTGATGCACAGTTTTGGTACTCTTTATTGCTAACATGCATCCTTTTTAGTACAGTTTTTGGACTTTTTTCTTTTATTGCTCTGTTAGGTGAGAAGCATTTTCTTTATTTTCCCATGTTATCTCATCTATTATCATACACTCACTTGCCCACCAATAATAATAATGCAATGGTAATTTGACATGAAGCCAGCAAGTGGGCATTTTTGTTTTGGGTTCAAAGAATTTGAAGTGATGTGTTGATCCATGAATCGAATCTATTTTCTTTCTTCTTTTTTTTTTTTTATTATATAATTTTTAGTTAATTTTCAATGATCTGAATAGAATGATAACTCATTCGAATTAGTTCAGGCAAAATAACCATAATTGTCAAGTGTAACGTGCCCGCATTTTCAAGTTTCTCCAAGACAATTAATAAGTTTATAGCCGCTTGTTTTGGCAGCTTTTATAAATGTATTTTTCTTTGTATTTCTATTTTAAAGAAGTTTTTTTTTTTAAAAAAAAAATATTGGAAATACCGTCATCAAATCACCCGATTCGGGTTTAAGCGTAACAAGTAAATCCTTAACTTCCTCATGCTCTTAGAAAAAAATGTACCCCATGAACTAGAACTCATGATCTCACAACCAAATTTTAAGTTTTTTACCACCAAGTCATACCCCTTGAGGGCCTATTTTAAAGAAGGTGTGATAACCCAAACATAATTTATGTCTCCTCATGTCACTAGTGTAATATAAATTCTTTTGAGAGAATGATTCGGGTACCTTATGTTGAGCCGATGTGGAACCCCTAAGGTCGGATTGATGCCCCAGGCAACAGAAGTGTGTATAATCCGTGGATATCTAGCATGCATATATATTAAAATATTTTTATGTAAAACTACATTCTGTTTCGAGTCCGTAAAAAAAAAAAAAAAAAAAAAAAAAAAAAAAAAAAACAAGGCCTCAAACGGAGTTCGAAAACTCCGAAACGGAGAAAATAAAGTATTAGTAAGTATCAGCTTTGGGCGTTGCGACGCTCCAAAGTGCGAGAGCAACTGCGAGAGCTGAACGTCTCAGTGTTGCGACGCGGAAGGGTGAGCGTTGCAACGCTCACAGGTATGATGCTCGGTGTCACGACGCTGAAGAGTAAGAGTCGCTACGCCACCCTAGGCAGTGAGCATTTTTCTACTTCAAACCATTACTAAACACTTCCAATTTTCTCCTAATACTTCAAATACACCTAAAATCTAATTTTAGCTTCATAACCATCATCAACACATGTTATACAACTAGCATACTTGTATTCTAAATACTTATATGTAATTTGTTTGAATATAACACAAACCAATTTAGAATCCCATTATGAAATGTCGCATGAACAATTATAGTCACCTAAAGGTGTCAAGTGTTTCTAAATGTTAGTTATAGCTCTAAGTTTTAATCTATAGTTTCAAACTCTTATTATAATAATTAATTGTTTCATGTCCAACATGAACATTTTTGACCTAATTAACAAGCATATTGTGTTTATACTTCCAAAACATCATAACACAATCTATTAGCCCTATTTCAACTTCAAGCAATGTAATCATGCATCCAATACATAATTCGTCACTATATGTCTCACTACTGAAAACTCACTAATTCTGAACATAGCTTAAGAGAAGTTCAAACTTACCTAGTAGGCTTAATGCAAGATCCAATATACTTCTCCTTGTTGAAATGGTTGGAGAACCTCCAAGGTTTGCAAGCTTGACTCCAAGATCCAATATTGACTTCTCCTAAATGAAATGTTGTAGAGACCTCAAAAAGTTTCTCTAAACACTTCTCTAACTTAGGCTAATTTCTCCAAGAATTGTTTGTATTTAACTTTCTTAAACTTAATTAAAACATTCTTAAAGTTTATTATTTATAGCAAAACTTAGACAATTTTAAATTAAGTTCTAATAAATTTTTATGTGAGCTTAGTCTAATTTATTCAAATATCTATAATTAGGTGTGACTAATCACATTTATTTATCATTTTGATTTAATCCAATTAAATCAAGACAAAGCTTAATTAATGGATTATTTACATGTCTTCTACTTTGATTTAATCCAATTAAATCAAGTCAAAAACACCTATAATTACTTGCAATTACTATAATATCCTCAAATGGTAGAGATAATTATGAAATTATGACAATGCCCTTGTGTAAATATTGAATTAATCCAATTAATCCAATTAATCCAATTAGGTCAATATAAATAATCAATATTATCCAATAACATTTGATTATCCTAGTTGATAATAATAATATCGAATATTATCTTTTATCAAAATTAATTGGCTACCCAAGTGCTCAATGAGTACACTTCATATTAAGACTCTCTAAGTTCAGACACGTTCGTCATATAAAACTAACTAATATGTATTTGGCCATCTCTTAATTCACGAAAAACACGAATGACCTTTCTGAAATATAGAAGTTGAGGTCATCACATATGTTTAACAATACATTTGTCGTAGGCTATCCGGATTGTGCTTAGAAAACATAGAATACACCGTCAAGTTTTCGAGGCGCACATCTCATGTCGACATGTGCACGATTCTTTACGACTGATGCGATCCACCCTAGGTGATCGATTTTGGCCAAAGCTTTAAGAATCATGACTTTACTTACATGGATACCTAAACCTCTTATGGTACATATACGGGCCGACGAATCCTATCTTGATTCGCACTTGATTAACGAGTGCATCGGTCCACATCCAACGAACATCTAAAGGCCAGACCATGAAAGGTTTTTGACAAACATGGCATCAAAGTGTGGAGGATCTCATATAAAATCAATGATATCCGATGGTCAAATAATTACATATGCTACTCGACTTGAAGAGATTGCTATTAACAGTGGTGTGTACTTCCAACTATTAGGAACCACTTGTGAGTCATTCAGTATTCAATCCAACCAATACCCACATGTCTATACAAGCTTCCAAAGTTCATGGTACATTGGGTTAAACCATTGGAACTCCAATTCCAATATACGACATGTGCTAGTCTTGTAGGTTATAAGAATTCGACAGTATTCTATACGGGCCAAATTTGGACCGAATGGTAAAATCGTCTTTCCGTCTTAAACCCAACAGTATGCAAGACCCAAAATTATTGGACTCTAATTAAACCAATAGCTTCAAGACAATTCTATCTCATTATATACCAACTGCTTCCCTCTTTTTCTAAGCACAAACACATGCAAATATTCTTCCAGCGCCGAAAGTTGAATCCAAGGCACTTGTGGGCTCCTTTGCCAGAAATGTCAGCACGTTGTAGGCCCGTTGCCAGCTTTTATCACACTACAAAGTAATTTCTTTTCAGATCTATAAAAGAGGAGATAACTCAGGGTTCAGAGCAGGCTTATCTATGGCTTACAAGCTTCTCTTCTCTGACATAATTCTCAGAGAATTTCCCTTCTTCAAAACACATATCTCACCGCCCACACGGCCACTCTACAAGAAAGTTAAGGTGATAACAAGCTTTGCTTTCATATATTACACATTTACAGCTCATTTCATACGACTGACTTGAGCGTCGGAGTGCCCCGGCACCCACCACACCACACCGGTGGTAGTATACTCCCGCTCACTCTCTTCCTAACTCTTTTCTGGATCGCTAATGCCCCCAACCTACAAATTCTGATTGTGGACCTCGGCCGAATTCCAGCATCCACAATTTGGCGCCCACCGTGGGGCCTTAGTGATTCATAGCAAGCAAAGACCCATCAGTCTACAATCTTTACAAACATAACTATCCATAGCTTCGTGCAACACACATACACCAGACCCTGTGTGGCACAATAGCCACTCTACAAAACAATTACAATCAATGGAAGATGAAAATTGATCCATGTAAAACTCCAGTACTAATCTCCAATAATATCTGGTGCTTAATTCGTTCTTCAACCTCCCAAAGGCACGAGACTACAAGTCACTCCAATGATCTTATCATCTAATTCAATCTCTTAGAAGCATTCAACAATATTTCCCCAGCCGATCGATTACAACAAGTCACTCTTCCTCCATGTAAAAAGAAATGCATGAGTTCAAGAGCAATTCTCTCTAGTCTACATGAAGTCAAACTACCAATAAAAAAAATTCCGAGCCAAGATAACATCAGACACTCATTCCTGATGATGTGGAATGATAATCATATTCTTCATACGACATGGAAAATGATTGTCTCCTCCAGACTACGTAGAATGATCATCATCAACCTCTCACTACAACAGGCGAAGATTGTCATACTCTCTCTCATACGATAAGATAGATGGCCATCAAATCCAGACGACATGGACGGATGATCACCACCTCTGGATAACATAAGAAGATTATCATTTTCTCTATTCCACATTGATGGAATTTCATCCACTCCATACGACATGAGAGGATGGTTATCTTCTCCATACAACATGATTAAAGTGTCATATTCTTCAGCCGAGGATAAGATGATTCTCATCCCCTCCAGAAGATATGAAAGGCTTGTCATGCAAGGAGTTATATGGAGAGAGAAAATGTGGCCATGCAAGGAGTTATAATAACAAGTCATCCAGATTCCAATCGTATGGAATGTGGTTGGTATTTTCACGGCCGAGTCGATAACCACACTACTAACAAAAAAAAATAATAAAAAAAATAAAAAAATGAATGGCCCCAACGAACCTACTGCCCGACAAAATGGTATACTCTACAAAGCTCTATGCATAGCCATCACAAACAATTGCATGGGAACAAGAAAGTACAGATGAGAGGCGGCCTCACATGCATGAAGCCCATTGATGCAAAAAGCTAAATACACCAAGAGGATTGAAAGTTTTCCAATGCTCAAGATATCCTATAATCCCTATCATGTTTCACATGGCAGTTGAAGAAAATTCACCCGATAAAATAAACCTCACAAGTGACAAAATGGAGATGAAGTAAGGCCAACTACCCCATACCGAAAAAGTTGAGTTAAAAAAGAGCTCACTACTCATAGTTCAAATCAATTCCCACACTACATGCAAAGAAGGAATGGCCCACGCAAGCAAAGCCGAATCACTAGTCGAAGGCTGAGGGAAAATTGAACGAATCTCACATCGCTACTTTAAATCAGGAACAAGTTAAGCAAATGAATTGCCCTTTGCCGAATATGACTCTTCAAAAGTCATAACACATCGCCACAGCCAGCCGCATTGCCTGTTAGATAGTTAGTGATTAAGTTATGAGAAGAGAAGAAATAAATGAATCCCACATCTAAAAGTTACAAAAGGAAATAAGTGTTTAAATACATTTATTTCACCAATTTGATTCAAATTGATTGGTGGGAATTTTGGAGGGAAACAAAAATTTGGCTATGAATTAATATTATATATTATATAGTCAAAGATGGGCACTTGGGGCACTTGGGCCTTGGGCATAAAATTAATTACCAATTAATTATTATTTTTCGAAATTAACAGTTTTAATTAATTTTGGTTAACTGTTTAATTGGAAAAGGTTGTGTCTTATGCCAAGGGTTGCCTGCAGTTTATAAACATTTATAAATCCCTTTGAGAATTCAGATTCATATATCAAAATATATTCTCTCTTCTCTACAACTTTTCTTTGTGTGTTCTTGGGAGAAATTCCAGATTTGTATCTAGAATTTTTGTTCAGGCTTTGTAAAATCCTGGAGGGATACTGCCATAAACCCTGAAGCATTTATAAAGGGGGCATTAATTCCTTAAGGATAGTGTCTACATTATCAAAGCCAAATTTATATTACTGTTGTTTACTGTTCGTGCTTCCATTTTTTTCCTAACAATCTTAAGGAATTAATTGCTATACTGTAATGGAGGCCACTGGTTCTGATTCTGTCTTCAACAAGATGTTTAATCCAGAAGTATTCAAACTGGATCATTTTGATGGCACCAATTTTACTCGCTAGAAGGACAAGTTGCTGTTTCTTCTCACAGAATTGGGAATTGCTTATTTGTTGAGTGCTAATCTTCCTGCAATTCCAGAACCATCTGACGAAGACACTGATGAGATCAAGACATCTCGAAAGAAACGGGAAGAGGATGAAGTGCGCTGTAGAGGTTTTATCTTGAATTCTCTTTCTGATAGATTATATGATTTATTTCGTCCAATTAAATTACCACAAGAAATCTGGAATGCTTTGGAAAATAAATATACTTCTGAAAAACAAGGCACAAACAGATTCGTGGGTATGAAATTTTTTGAGTTTCAAATGGTATATGGTAAATCTGTCATGAATCAAGTTGATGAATTATTATTGTTGGTTTCTAGACTCAAGGATTTAAAAGTGGATGTTTCTGAATCTCTTCAAGTGGCTGCTGTAATTGTAAAATTACCAACTACTTGGAATGACTATAGAAAAAAGTTATTACATACTACTGAAAATTTCACCATAGACCAATTAATAAAGCATATTCGAATTGAAGAAGAAACAAGAATTCGTGAGAATAAATATGCTTTCGAATCTGGTTCCAAGGTGAATAATGTTGAGTCTAGAAAAATAAATAATAATTCTGAAAATTCTAACAAATCTGGAAACAAAGAAAGTTTGATGATGTTTCACAGGAAAACTCTTCTAACAATAAGAAAAACAAGTCTTGTTTTTTCTGTGGTAAAAAGGCCATTTCAAGAAAGAATGCAGGTTTTATAAGAAATTAAAGATGGAGGGAATGCTGGACAGAAAAAGGCAAATGTGATTGAAAATCAAGCATCTCCTTCGGAAATCGTTGCTATGGTTAATCATTAGATATTAGTATGATAACTGAATGCAATATGGCAACAAGTGAAATTTCTGCAGATTGGTGGTATGATTCTGGTGCTACTGTTCACATTTGCAACAACAAAAATTTCTTCAAGAATTATGAAGTTGCAGCAAATGATGAAAAAGTTTTGATGGGGAATCACGACACTGCTAGAGTTCTTGGAAAATGAACAGTTGAACTACAACTTACTTCTGGAAAGAAGTTAAATTTAATGAATGTTTTTCATGTTCCTGATGTTAGAAAGAATTTAGTTTCTGCCAATTTATTATGTAAAAGGGCCTCAAGGCTGTCATAGAGGCAGAAAAGATTATTTTCTCTAAGAATGGTGTATTTGTTGGACAAGGTTACTCTTGTGATGGCATGTTTAAACTAAGTATTAATAAAGTTGATGTTTCTATTTACATGATTGAGTCATCTTTTGATTTATGGCATGCTCGTTTATCACATGTTAATTTTAGATCACTAAAATATATGTCTAAACATGGGTTGATACCTAATGTTGCTAAACATGGTGGGAAATGTGAAATATGCATACAAGCCAAAATGACTAAGAAACCATTTCCTAGTAATGAAAGAACAACAGAATTGCTAGGACTTGTACATTCTGACATTTGTGAATTAAATGGACATTTAACTAGAGGTGGTAATAGATATTTTATCACATTTATTGATGACTGTTCTAGATTCACATATGTTTATTTAATGAGAACAAAAGAACAAGCATTTGATATGTTCAAGGTTTACAAAGTTTTGGTTGAAAATCAATTGGAAAAGAAAATTAAAATCCTACGAAGTGATCGAGGAGGTGAATACTTTTCCAATGAATTCTCCATATTTTGTGAAGAAAATGGTTTAATTCACCAAGCAAGTGCACCTTATACCCCACAACAAAATGGTCTGGCTGAAAGAAAAAATAGAACTTTGGTGGATATGATAAATGCTATGTTAATGCATGCTAGATTACCAATGAATCTATGGGGAGAAGCCTTATTAACAGCTTGTTTTGTGCATAACAGAATACCTTCCAAGAAATTTAAGGTTTCACCATATGAGATATGGAAAGGGAGAAAGCCTAACTTAAATTTCTTAAGGGTATGGGGCTGCTTAGCCTATTATAGAGTTCCGGATCCTAAACGAACAAAATTAGGACCAAGATGAGTTAAAAGTATTTTTGTGGGATATGCTGAGAACTCAAAAGCATATAGATTATTAGATATTGAGTCTAATGTAATTATAGAATCTAAGGACGTTGAGTTCTTGGAATCTAAATTTACTGGCGATTCAAAGATTTCACACAATAATGATTATGATACAGTAACTCGGGATGATACAATTGTAACTCCGAGTACTGGTTTGGATCTTAGCTCTTCTCCAAATAAAATTAAAAGAAAGGCAAGTGAATCTCCTACAGAACCTAGGAGAAGTCAGAGAGCTAGAAAAGAAAAGAGTTTAGGTTCTGATTTTATTGATTCTCAAGCATCAGTCTTTCTAGTTGAAGGAAGTAGGGATGAGGTATTAAATAAAATACCAATAATTTTAAATTTAGAAGAGGATCCTAAATCTTATAAAGAAGCAATGATCTCAAGAGATTCGGCTTTCTGGAAAGAAGCAATAAATGATGAAATGGATTCTCTTCTATCTAATGGTACATGGGTATTGGCAGATTTACCGCCTAATTCTAAACCCATCGGATGCAAATGGGTGTTTAGAAGGAAATACAATACCGATGGATCTCTACAAACCTTCAAAGCAAGACTAGTTGCTAAAGGTTTTAGACAAAAGGAAGGAGTAGATTATTTTGATACATATGCTCATGTTGCCAGGATTACTTCAATTAGGGTGTTGTTCGCTTTAACATCAATTTATGACTTATATGTCCATCAAATGGATGTTAAAACAGCATTCTTGAATGGTGATCTTGATGAAGAAGTCTATATGGAGCAACCTGAAGGATTCGTGCTTCCTGGAAATGAAAAGAAAGTTTGTAAACTGGTTAAATCATTGTATGGATTAAAGCAAGCTCTGAAACAGTGGCATGAAAAATTTGATAATGCTATATTGTCAAATGGATTTAAACATAATGGAGCTGATAGATGCATTTACTCTAAATTCACAAAGGATTATGGTGAGATAGTATGTCTTTATGTTGATGACATGCTAATTATAGGAACTAATATGCAAGGCATAAATGATACTAAGAAGTATTTAACTTCTCAATTTAAAATGAAGGATTTGGGAAGTTGATACTATCTTAGGCATCAAAGTTAAAAAATGTAGTGGGGGCTTTGCTTTATGTCAATCTCACTACATTGACAAGGTTCTTTCCAAGTTTAATCATTTGGGTATTGTAGACAACAGAAACTGGGCGACGCCGTCCTAGGCTCGCGGCCTAGCTGAGAAATATGAAATAACATGGAGTCGCCACCCGGTGTGAACCGGGACAAAGATTTAAGGCCGCACTCACCCCTCGCAAGGGAAGACCTCAAACCGTTGGATTCGGAATGGTCCCTTACTCATGTCACTTGTAATGAATGGATTTGTATAATTTTAACCAAATCTACTCAACATACATGCCTAAATCTAAGTTCACATGCTTTGAAAATAAAAACAACATTACAACAATCTAATTATGCTTCAAATACAAATTTGAGTGAAATGAAAAATGTGAGTCTTTTAAGTGGTACGGGGCGTTGTATCCCGAGTGCAAACCATACTACCGTCCATTCGGATTCGGCTATGGAATTTATGTCCGGGTTTCCATCCAATATACCATAAAAAGAATACATATCCCATTCACTCAAAACCACATCACGTACTAATTAATGACATTCATGTGACAGAAAAAACAAATTACATGCAATCCTACCTTATTAATTTATGTAACCTAAATTAATTAACATGTTAGATTAACTATTCATGCTAGCATTATTAAACACATATTCTAAGTCAATATTTCATGTAAACTAATCCTAAATAACATACTTAAATAGCCATTTAAATTAAACATACTTCCTACGTCATTACTCCATGTAAACTAATAACATGCTCAAACAACCATTCTAAGTCATTATTTCATGTGAATTAATCCTAAACGACATGCCAAGCTAAATATTCATACTAAACACGTGAAAATACATTTCCTAAATCATTATTTTATGTGAATAATTTTAATACAACATACTAAACTAATTAAACACATTAAACACCTAGAATACATTTTTCTAAGCCATTATTTCATGTGAGTTACTCCTAAACGACATGCCAAGTTAACTACTCATGCTAAAATACCGAAAATAAATTTTTAAATCATCATTTTATGTGAGAAAATTCTGTAATATAAACCCTCAGGTCTAACCTTTTTATGTCGTTCCTTGGAGATGCGTTATATGGCCGTCGGAAGGGCAAAGGCACTACAATTTCACTGGTTCGCTGGTTCAATGTTCTGCTCACTGTTTCGCACTTTTGTTCGCTGTTTGGAGTCCTCTTGAGCTGCTGTTTGGCGTGACCTTCAGAGGGTTGATAAGGTCAGTTTGTGCACTGGTTTGAGGGGGGAATAAGGGTGATTTGGGTGCAATTTCGTGGGGCTAATTTCAGGCAGTATGTTCGTGAGTTTCAGGTCTGTTTGGAGGCTATCTTGGCGTGAAAATGGGGCTGGTTTGGGGGCTGTGATGGCGTGAATCTTCAGGTCTGGACAGAGGCTGTAGTGTGCTTGAATTATAGAGGAAATTAGAGGCCAACTACGTGAGGTTGAGGGCTGATTGAGGGCTGTAATGTGCGTGAATCAGTGGGCAGTGAGGAGGGGTGTGTGGGCGTGATGTGCAGGGAAGATGTAGGGCTGTTTTGATCTTTCAAAATGCTTGAGTCTTTGCTTGATGTGTGCTTGATCTCCTTAGGTATGTGTTAGGGTTTTCAAGGTGGAAAATGATGGTTTATATAGGCAAATGGTGTAGTGGGGGTGTAAGTGTGAATGAGTGAGGTATGGGTGTGAATGAGTGAGGTATGGGTGTGAATGAGTGAGGTATGGGTTTGAATGAGTGAGGTATGGGCTTGAATGAGTGAGGTGTGGGTGTGAATGAGTGAGGTATGGGTGTGAATGAGTGAGGTATGGGCTTGAATGAGTGAGGTGTGGGTGTGAACGAGTGAGGTATGGGTGTGAATGAGTGAAGTGTTATTTATTTAATATTTTGTTAAAGTGAGGTGGAATGGTTAAAGTAAGTTTGGTATATGGGTAAATCATGTTGGAATAGTGTAAGGAGGGGTAATTTTAGTGTTATGGTCGTGGGCCTAATGGAGGGTGGGCTTGGTGTTTGATTTATTTTGGTTTTATGGGCTTTGGATGTGGTTTGGGTGCTTAGGTGGCTTTAGAATGATTTGGGGGGGGATTTCGGGTTAAGAGATACGTTTAAAAAATGAACTTTCAACAAGCGAACTCCGAGCGAATTTAAACAAAACATGTCAATTCTTGACTTTGCCTTCCGACAACCGTTTTCCGCCACTCCTACGACTTAAAGGTGGTGCATCCATACGAGACTCCTCATCGGGTTTCACATGCAAAAATGCAATGCCTACAGGTATAAAAGAATTTAATACTCCATTTGATGTTTCTAATAAACTGGTTGAAAATTCTGGAAGATCCGTAAGTCAATTAAATTATGCTAGTGCAATTGGGAGCTTGATGTATGTAGTGCATTGCACTAGACCAGATATTGCATATGCTGTTTGTAAATTATCAAGATATACACATAATCCTGGAGTTGATCATTGGAGAGAAATATGAAGAGTTTTGGGTTATCTTAAAAGGACAAAATCCTTTACGTTAGTTTACAAAAGATTTCCTTCGGTATTAGAAAGATACTGTGATGCTAGTTGGATAACTAGTGTTAATGATAACAAGTCAACATCTGGTTGGATTTTCACTTTAGGTGGAGGTGCTGTTTCATGGGCTTCAAAGAAACAGACGTGTATAACTCACTCTACTATGGAGTCTGAGTTTATTGCTTTAGCAGCTGCAGGCAGAGAGGCAGAATGGCTAAGAAATTTATTGCTAGATATAAAGTTGTGGCCGCAACCGATGCCGGCTGTCCTTTTGCACTGTGATAGTGAAGCAACTATGTCTAGGGCATTTAGCAAGATTTACAATGGAAAATCTAGACATATTGCTTTAAGACATGAGTACATAAGACAACTGATTTCTGATGGTATCATCACAGTTGTCTATGTAAGGTCCAAAGACAACCTTGCTGACCCATTGACAAAAGGACTCTCGAGAGATATGATAATGAGCACAGCAAGTGCTATGGGTCTAAAGGTAATATGATATGTCACTAGTAATGGGAACCTTACCTCAATTATTGTTTCAATAATTCTAGGGGTTTAAAAGGTAACAAGAAGTTATAGTTTGTGACATTTAACAAGTACTAGAAATTATAGTACTTATGGAAAAGAGGGTGAGTATAAATTACTCTTAATGAAGAAACAGAGTTCAGTTAAGAACTAAGTAAGTCCAAATCAAGGACTTGGTTAAATCTTCATCTATGTAAACACAAGAGTGGTGTCGCTTCAATCAAAGTTTGGGATATTAAACTTTGTAAGTGTTTATGAATCAGGAGATAGCACAAGGCCATATTATGGTGCTAAAGCTCACGGTGAACATACAAAGAAGTTGATTTGGTTTAATTTTTTAATGTGTATAATTTTTCCGTTTTGTCAATTAAGGAATTGAGGTTTAAAGGGTATTAATCTAACCATCAATTTCGACAAAAATTGAAATGCTTATACGAGTAGTAGGTTGAAGTCGAAAGACACCTACTATATACATTAAAGTTTAAATCAAGCATATAAATCACTAACTAAGTGGGGATTGTTAGATAGTTAGTGATTAAGTTATGAGAAGAGAAGAAATAAATGAATCACACATCTAAAAGTTACAAAAGGAAATAAGTGTTTAAATACATTTATTGCACCAATTTGATTCAAATTGATTGGTGGGAATTTTGGAGGGAAACAAAAATTTGGCTATGAATTAATATTATATATTATATAGTCAAAGATGGGCACTTGGGCACTTGGGCACTTGGGTCTTGGGCATAAAATTAATTACCAATTAATTATTATTTTTTCGAAATTAACAGATTTAGTTAATTTTGGTTAACTGTTTAATTGGAAAAGGTTGTGTCTTATGCCAAGGGTTGCCTGCAGTTTATAAACAGTTTATAAATCTTTTTGAGATTTCAGAATTCATATATACAGAAATATATTCTCTCTTCTCTACAACTTTTCTTTGTGTGTTCTTGGGAGAAATTCCAGATTTGCTATCTAGAATTTATGTTCAGGCTTTGTAAAAATCCTGGAGGGATACTGCCATAAACCCTGAAGCATTTATAAAAGGGGCATTAATTCCTTAAGGATAGTGTCTACACTATCAAAGCCAAATTTATATTACTGTTGTTTACTGTTCGTGCTTCCATTTTTTTTCTAACATTGCCCCTAGCCCAGCCTAGAGGAACTAGTTCCAAAAAAGCCCGTGACACCGGCCCACTCCATCTGGTCGATCCATGCGTTTAGAATCCAATTCACCAACTAACAGTCCACTCAATGCAAATGACCAGGCCAAGACCCAGCACAAACAACGCCTAAAAGCCTGAATTGAATTGAAGCCCACACAACTAAAGCAATTAAACAGCTATAAACAGCAGTCCACACGTAAAGGAGCTATATTTGGGCCTCTTATCGAGCCCAACTAACAACCACTTCAGCTTAAGCAAAGAGTGTCATGAATCGACATCGCTTGTGCTCAGTATTCAAATTTACCTACCACAGGGGGTGGTGTGCATGCTCATTCAAGTCCGAAGATCTATCTAAACTCCACCTTGAAGCCAAAACAAGAGCATGCCCAAAGAAACAGAGCCACATTAATACTACCATAAGCCTTAGAAGCTTAAACATTCAAGCCCAGCCTTTTCCAGAATCCCTCTACCCAAGGAATTTATCATAATAGGCCCAAAGCTCAATCCAATTTGGATACCACTCACTAACAGCCCATATAGGTCCATTATTGGAGTCATAAAACAAGCTTGAAACATCTCATTCGTAACGAAAATTGGCCCAATTTGGGCTCTACCCATAACCGGCCCAATCATTTTCGCAAAGCCCACGAAAATTTTTAATCAATGAATTAGCAGGCTTGAAATGGCCCAGGCAGCATCATTTTCCTACAAATTACGGGATCATGCCCAAAGAAGATCAGGCCCAAAGACGTCACCCATAGCCCATGGTCAAGCTATAGAACTCCAACAAGCTAGGCAGAAGAAATAAATTGCCCCACAGATGTGAGTCACGTGACAATAATCAACAAATAGCGCCACATAAAAATCACCTAATCTGCCTTTCTCCGACTCACCGGCCCAGTCGAAACAAACCAAGGCCCATTTCATACAAAGCCACAAGACTTCAAAGAGCCTCACGTGCATATCAAAAGGCCCACATGACAAACAAAATTTTCAACTAGTTTTTTCCAGAATATAGATCAAACCGTGGTTTTGTTAAAGAACAGAAAGAACTCCATTCCAGGTCAAGCCAGCTTAAATTTCGATCTGACCAAGTCTATTAATTTCAACAACTAAAGATTGCATCTTAGCTCATGTGGATGTGCCGCATGTGGCAAACACTAATTCCATTCCACCGAATTAATCCATAAAATGTATCAAAACCTGGAATTACCATGAACATGATGGATTTTTAATGAAAATCCAGAGGTCAACTTCGGTCAAAGCAGGCTCAAATCCCAAATTCAATTCAGCAAATGCGTTCAAGATCAAAGATTAGGCTCAGATCTGACCATTTAATCGTCCAATAAGCTAGGCATTAGTCGAATGTGACACTCCGAAGGACACAAATAAAGGCTCGACAGTAAAAGAACGTATCACTCGACAAAAGAAAAGTCAAAGCTTGGCACTATGAGAATATGCCACTCGACAATGCTAATATGCAAGCTAGGCATTAGTCGAATGTGCCACTCTGAAGAACACAAATAAGGGGTCGACAGTAAGAGATCGTGTCACTTGACAAGACAAAAATCAAAGCTAAGTAACAAAACTGCATGCTACACCACTCAAGTTTTGTAAATTCAAGCACACGGTACAGACACTAGAATGAGGGTCCATACAACATTCATGGATGAAAGCTGACATTAATTCCATTCGACAAAAACACATACAAAACTCACGGAAGAATGTCTAATACAAGTCAGATGCCCATACAACGCTACACGAACGGAGCTCAGACATTAGAAAGATGGTCCATACAATATTACATGAAGGCTCAGAAGACATTGAAGGATAGTCACCCTCTTGAGACAACACATATGGAGTTTCATCACATGAAAGGTTAGTCATCATCTTCATGCTATGATAATTTAATACCACTAACTCCATACTACATAGGGAATCTTTCATCATGCCTAGTAGAATAAAGAACTTTCTTGGATCTATTTTAAGTCCAATCGACCAACCTTTATCAGGTTTGGTAGTATGAAAATTTTCTATGACTTTCATCAAGTTTATTGTAGCATCATAGACTTTATTCAAGTCTAGATAATAAATAATGACCTTAATATCAAATCCATACTACATATGAAGATAATCATCTCCGCACTATGTATGGAGATTATCATCAACTCTAGACTATATGGATGGATTTCCATAAACTCTAGAAGCATTGGAAAAGCCCCATGAACCTTCATCAGGTTCATTCGACCGTAGTCTCCTGACCTTCATCAGGTCAGGTAGAATGAATATTTTCTTGGATCTTCTTTATGTCCAATCGACCAACCTTTATCAAGTTAGGTAGTATGAAAATTGTTTTGGACCTTCATTAGGTCTAGTTGAGTGGTGATTCTCATAGACATTCATTAGGTTCATTCGACCATGTGTCATGGAAATTTCAGTTCCATTCGACGATAGTACCATGGATAGGTAGAGTGAAAATTCTTTTGGACCTCCATCGAGTTCACTCGACCATAGTGTCATGGACTTTCATCAAGTTAATTTATCCCAACCGACATGCTCTCCAAATGGTAGGATCAAGGCGCGTCCCTCAGGAGAACACATTTCCAACCATTCACCCCATACGACGATGCAATGAAGGCTCAACTTGAGAATGAAGTCCCTGTCGACAATACATGAATAAAGACTTGACAATGTCATCCCACTCGACACTACATAAATACAGAATTGGCCTGATGATACTCCAGTCGACATATGTGTGAGGAATTGGCGTGATGCTAATCCAGTCGACATGCATGTGAGGAATTGGCATGATAATACTCCAGTTGACATGCATGTGAGGAATTGATGTGAATATGTTCCGTTCGACACTACCAGATAAGCATATAGTTCATTCGACATCGCAATATGTGTAGCTTGGGATTTCTTGTGGGTCACAAGCGTGAATATCTTGATGCTTGGTGTCTGTCCCATTCGACATCTACATGTGTAGCTTGAGACTTGTTGTGGATCCTATGAATGTATGGCTTGATGCTTGGTGTCTGTCCCATTCGACATCTACACGTGTAGCTTGAGACTTGTTATGGATCTTATGCGTGTATGGCTTGATGCTTGGTGTCTGTCCCAATCGACATCTACATATGTGTAGCTTGGGACTTATTGTGGATCTTATGCATGTATGGCTTAATGTTTGGTGTCTGTCCCAATCGACATCTACATGTGTGTAGCTTGGGACTTGTTGTAGATCTTATGCATGTATGGCTTGATGTTGGTGTCTGTCCCAATCGACATCTACATGTGCGTAGCTTGAGACTTGTTGTGGATCTTATTTGTGTATGACTTGATGCTTGATGTGTGTCTTATTTGACATCTACATGTGAAACTCGGGGCTTAAAGAAAACCCAGTCGACACAACACCTCTTTGACTTGATATTAATTCAGAATTACCTTGTTAACATCTCAACGTGTAGCTTGGGGCATAATATTGATCCCAGTCGACACTACACGTCTGTAGTTTTGGACTTATTGATGATCCCAGCCAACATCATCTAGTATGTAGTTTGGGGATTGTTATAGTTAGTGCACTTGCATATCTTGAGACATGATATGAATCCCTGCCGACATCATCTAGAATGTAGTTTGGGGATTGTTATAGTTAGTGCACTTGCATATCTTGAGACATAATATGAATCCCAGCCGACATCATCTAGTATATAGCTTGGGAATTGTCATAGATACCACATATAGTTATGACTTTAGACTTGATGTTCATCCCAGTCTACATCTACACGTATGTATCTTGGAACTTGTTGATGAACTCATTCGAAAATATACCCATTATCCTGACCATCATCAGGTTCATTCGACTGGGAATATTCCCATTGGCTCATGTAGAGTCAAGTTGAAGACCTGGCCTTCATCTGGTCCAGAAGACATTGTAGACTCCCATGGTCCTTTGACCCGTAGTATGGGGATTATCCTGACCTTCATCTGGTTCAGTCGACTGGGAACATTCCTCATGGCTCATGTAGAGTCAAGTTGAAGACCTGGCCTTCATCTGGTCCAGAAGACATTGTAGACTCTTCTGGTCCTTTGACCTGTAGTATGGGGATTATCCTGACTTTCATCTGGTTCAGTCGACTAGGAACATTCCCTAATGGCTCATGTAGAGTCAAGTTGAAGACCTGGCCTTCATCTGGTCCAGAAGACATTGTAGACTCCCCTGGACCTTTGACCCGTAGTATGGGGGTTATCCTGACCTTCATCTGGTTCAGTCGACTGGGAACATTCCCCATGGCTCATGTAGAGTCAAGTTGAAGACCTGGCCTTCATCTGGTCCAGAAGACATTGTAGACTCCTCTGGTCCTTTGACCCGTAGTATGGGGATTATCCTGACCTTCATCTAGTTCAGTCGACTGGGAACATTCCCCATGGCTCATGTAGAGTCAAGTTGAAGACCTGGCCTTCATCTGGTCCAGAAGACATTGTAGAGTCCCCTGGTTCTTTGACCCGTAGTATGGGGATTATGCTGACCTTCATCGGATTCATTCTACTGGGAACATTCCCCATGGCTCATGTAGAGTCAAGTTGAAGACCTGGCCTTCATCTGGTCAGGACGACATTAAAAAAACTCATCTGGTCTTTGGATCCATAGTATGGAGATTATCCTGACCTTCATCAGGTTCAGTCGACTGGGAACATTCCCAATGTTTCTTGTAGAGTTAAGATTGAAGTTTTAAACTTCAGGTACTTCAAAAGACATCTAGTATCAGGATCAAATCTCTGATGATACACTCGGTATATTACTCTTCAAGTCAAAGACTCTTTGACTTAAAGAGTATGGAACAAACTGTACGGTCCAAATTTGGACCGAATGGTAAAATCGTCTTTCCGTCTTAAACCCAACAGTATGCAAGGCCTAACAGTATGCAAGACCCAAAATTATTGGACTCTAATTAGACCAATAGCTTCAAGACAATTCTATCTCATTATATACCAACTGCTTCCCTCTTTTTCTAAGCACAAACACATGCAAATATTCTTCCAGCGCCGAAAGTTGAATCCAAGGCACATTGTAGGCTCCTTTGCCAGAAATGTCAGCACGTTGTAGGCCCGTTGCCAGCTTTTATCACAGCTACAAAGTAATTTCTTTTCAGATCTATAAAAGAGGAGATAACTCAGGGTTCAGAGCAGACTTATCTATGGCTTACAAGTTTCTCTTCTCTAACATAAATTCTCAGGGAATTCCCTTCTTCAAAACACATATCACCGCCCACACGGCCACTACAAGAAAGTTAAGGTGATAACAAGCTTTGCTTTCACATTTTACACATTTACAGCTCATTTCATACGACTGACTTGAGCGTCGGAGTGCCCCCGGTACCCACCACACCGATGGGTAGTATACTCCCGCTCACTCTACCTTTGTCTTAAAAGGATCGCTAATGCCCCCAACCTACAAATTCTGATTGTGGACTCGGCCGAATTCCAGCATCCACATATTCCAAAACCAACGATTAAAAATATTTACTTTAAGAATAGTTTACAATAGTAATACTTATCACAATATCATACCACCTAATGTCCAGTATTACTACATGACTGTTATAAGGTCGATGTCATTATTAGCATATCTATACATCAATCTAATAAGCATAATGACAATACCATTAATAAGGTGTGAAATGAAAATGTAGTTATTTTATTAATAAATAATAAAATATACAATACATCATTTGGATTGGTGCTCCAAGCTCCAACTCCAACACCTTATACGGAATTATGTACTCGCTCACCCTTGAATGAATAAAATACACTTATCGTATTTGATTGGTTCATTTTATATCCTCTTTCCCTCGATATTAGAGTGATGCACTTATCGTGTTATCTCTTGTATCTTGCTTTAAATTATCATCTGTACTCAATTGTCCTTGAGCTTACACTCATAAACTTAGTCTAGATTAAGGGTGGCAATTTGGTTTAGAATTCGTTTGTTCGATTCGATTTGATTCGCTTTAAAGTGAATATAAAATTTAAAAAAATAGATTCATTTAATAAATGGGTCAAGAATATGAATTTAAGCTCATTTATTAGTTTAGTAATTTAGGATTCGTTTTATTATTATTTTTTTTACTAGTTATTGTTATTTTTCAATTAAGATTCATATAATGAATTTAAGCTCTAGTTGTTCTTAGTGCCCAACTTCTGTTTTTTAGAACATTTACTGAACGAGAAGAGATTGTGACACAACAGGTAAATTTTAAGTGGGCCAATTGGGTCCTAGATTCATTCATTTTTTTTTTAAATCGATATGTGCGGATCAATTTACGCACACATCGATTAATCTCTTTGTGAAATAATATTTATCTTAATTTTTTTTTTTAATCTTTTTACATATCACTTCTCACATAATTTTTAGAAAAATTAATATCGTCATAATTAAATATCTTTGTGGGTTAGTTTGTTCGTGCAATGTTTCAACGGCTATATTGAACACTGCATTAATGACTGAAAACAAATTGTATGAATTTAAAATTGTAGGATATTGGGTCAATATCAGTGGCAGAGAAATAGTTGTATAATTTTCACCAGTTAATTTATTGATCCTTTAACAATTGAATTTTTTTTTAATAATATGCCAAAAGGCCTCCATTACTTTCGATTATGAAAGGCTTGGTTTCAAAGTGAGACGGTTTTGTTTTTAAGGTGGAAGAATATAAGCACTTCTGAACACATTTTTTAACATATTTTTAATTAGGAATGACAAAATTCTTTGTTAGAATAAAGGTTTGGTATGATAGGACGGGTAGATGATAATTTTTTACACCTATTAATCGGGTAAGAATAAATTTTAGTATCACTTTCAAATAGGTGTAAAATCTTCATGTGAACAGAGATTCGCACAGGTTGAGCGAACTTAATACATTAGAAGTGAGTAAAGGGATAATTTTCTTACTAATTGATTGAATGAGACAAATATGAATATTGACATTCATGTATCATATTTAATCTGTTGTCATCCATAATTTCAGCATTATTCTCCAACGATTTGAGATATTATACCAAAAGCACTCGAAAAAATTATTCAGATGATCCGAATATCGGACCATACCTTCATTTAGCATTTTTATTGTTCCTCCGCATAAAGATTTATGTTGCTACTCATAAAGTATTTGAAAATTCATATTTTACCAAGGTTTTGACCCCATGCAAAATTAACACAATAATTAAGACAAGTCATAAATATTGTTACTATGGTTTTCAACAAACACCCTTAATTCTAAAAACAATAAATCAAAACAGAATATTAAAGAAGAAAATAAATTAACTATACAAAATTAACACAAGTTATTTTGGTGACGAAGTGGAAAACTTGTATGAGTAAAAAATCACTCTGGGTATCTCGACTACCAGTCAAAATCCACTATATAGAGAAAAACTTACAGTGATGGTAAAAGACCTATGGTGGCAACTCTATCGACTCTAGTACCTCTAGACTGTAAGAACTCGAAGAACTCCCCGAGCCCGTCCTCCACGATTTCTTCAGAATCTCTAAAGTCTCTGAGCGGATCAACTCTGCAACTCTGAACGCCGAACTCCGACTGCCAATCTTCCTCCTAAAGAACTCTGAAGGCTTAAGAAGTTGGGTTTAGTTGTGTTGATAGTCTAACAAAGATAAATCTCACCACAAACAAATAAGACAAGAAAATCAAATAAGTCTTCAAGGTGAGAACAAGAAGATTGAAAACTAAGAATGTGTTTAAGCTCAAGATAATATGTTGACGGTGGATTTTGGTCTCAGGGTAATACGGGAATATCACCTCTGAGGGAACCCTCCTTCAACTGTGAATTTGTTTGGTTATGCGGGAAACCAAAAGCAAACTTAGCGGAAAACAGAGAAATACGCCAATCAGACAAGGTGATTTAACGTGGTTCGGTGGACTTTGAGATCCGACCTACGTCCACGGACAAGAACAGGGTAATCCTCTTTTTATTACTCAAATACACCTCTCTGGCCTCTCCTTTGCTCTTACAAATCGGAACTTTATGACTCTAATCTCTCACTCTTGTGATGATTTTCAGATGATCTTTTACACATGCTCTACCCTCCTATTTATAATAATACAGAAATCAGACTCCTATTTGCATATGAAATCCTATTTGTACTCAGTCTTCTTTTCTTGCACGGTTTCCTGATCCGGTAATGCCTTTTTCTTCCGTATTCCCTTTTGGATTCTGACTCCTTCTCCTTGCGAGAGCATGATATCTTTCTTATCTTATCCATAGGAATGGGGTGTTGTTGTCTTGAACACGGCTCGTTGTCTGGTCGGTCTTCATGAGGTCGGTCATGTCAATCTGTTATGCTGAGAATGTTTCTTCCGACCTTATAGTGCTCGGTCACCCGAACCAAAGTGGTCGGTCTTCTCACGATGTGGTCGGCCTTCATATGATGTGGTCGGTCTTCATATGATGTCAACTAGAGAAAGAATTTACCCTTTTGTCCTTGTCGTGCTGTCTTAAATACTGTAGTGCTTGAAAACACCATCAACATCTGTCCTCTAGTTCTTGGTTCCAACGAGTATGCGAGTTGGTACCGGGAACTATATGAAGAGGGTGTGCTGATTGTCCTTGCGGGTAGTCGTCCTAGAATGCAAAAAAGAATCTTCTTGCCGTTTCATTCACCTTTCCTCGAGACGCACAACCGTCATGTCTTCTTAAATGCCCATCAAATCATTTTTAGGTTTTCTTCTAACTTTTGACATATGTCAAACATCCGCTGGGTTCCCGCCAAAACCGACGGTGATGTGCATCCCAGTCATGACTATAAGAGAACGAGGGTTTCACTGTTCCATTTTTTCGGCAATTCTCCTTCTCTTCTGTAATTTTCTTTACGATCCTTTCAACTCCGTGTTCTCGAAACTCGATCGCGGTCTTCATCCTTTTTTCGTTGCCGAGCACCTAAGGAACGAGCATCACCGCAGCGTAAAACCTCCTGCTTCCGAGAAGAACAAGTAAGTCTTCTGAGCGATCATCCTTCTTTTGTGGTGTTGTGATTCTATTTGCTTATTTTGCTTAGGGAGAGACTTGTGGTTTTGTTGGGTCTTGCTTTAGGGCACTTCTTTAGAGACTCCATATCTAGTTTAGCACGGGCACTGTGGGTAGCTTCTCGTAGACTGATTCTTCCCCCTTCTCTGTTTTTCTGGGTGT
The DNA here is from genome assembly GCA_019454045.1 of Zanthoxylum bungeanum. NCBI lineage: Eukaryota > Viridiplantae > Streptophyta > Magnoliopsida > Sapindales > Rutaceae > Zanthoxylum > Zanthoxylum bungeanum. The sequence goes on from SKCR01028370.1 coordinate 76,147, forward strand.
CAGGGATGTCTGACAGTAATTCTTCCTCCGAAAGGCCTGCCAAAATCTCAACTCCCCCTGCTGAAGAGCTTTCCTCGGGCTCAGGGGCGCCCAGTGTAGAAGATCTCGACACTACCCCCACCCCTTCTGAGGTCGAAAATGACTCTTATCATCAGAGGGTTCCTCGGAAGGACCCAGAGCCTGGAGAACTTGGGTCGTCGGCTTTGGATATGAACCGTCCTTCTAAGATAACCGAGGATGATCTGGCGCTATTGCGGCAATGGTACAGCATCCCAATAGACATTGCTCTTGAAGTTCCTGGCCCAATGGATCGTGCCAGTCAGCCTGACGAGGGCTCGGTGGCACTTCTTCCTATTTTCTTCGAGTGTGGGCTACGTCTGCCGATGCAGCGTTATTTTGCTTGGATGCTTGCTGAGATGGAGATTGATCTCGAGGAGAGAGAGAGCGAGTTGGAAAAGAGAGAGGCTGATCTCGAGGCCGAGAAGGAGGCCATCCGTCTCGAGGGAGTTGGCGACTGTGCCGAGATGATACCGATGGTGCTGCCGAGCCTGAATATGGATCCTATCTACGCGGCCATCAGTTACTGTAAGGGGGACATTTCCGAGGAAGAGTTTCAAAAGTGGATTCCTCCCCCACCTGAGGAGGTGATGGATCCCGCCCCCATCTCGGTCGTTCCGGCTCCCGAGGTTCCTCCTGAAGAAGGATCGGAGGTTCCCGCCGTGGACGAGGACTGCCTTGAGATCCCTCCTCCTTTTGCCGAGGTTGAAGTCGCAGCTCCTCCTCCTGATGCCGAAGTCGCAGCTCCTCCTACTGATGCCGAAGTCGCAGCTCCTCCTACTGATGCCGAGCCGGTCTTTCCGCCATTTGAGCCAACTGAGGAAGAAGTTCCTGCCCCTGCGTAGGATGAATGAGAAAGGGTAACCCTGCCGGGGCCCTATGTACACTTTAACTTTTTCTTGTAATAATATTACAACTTGTATTTATATATGTTTATGCATTTGTGTCTATTTATTTCTTTCTTCTTTTTCTTCTCCTTTTATGCTTCTTGCCATCCTTGCAATTTTAAGGCCCATCAGGGGTTAGTACGAGTTGGAGGGGTCTGGCTTGACCCTGGGAAGAGTGAGGCATTTGGACCCGGGGGAATGTTATGTCCCCGGTCCGGAGAGCTGACTTGGTGGGGCGTATCTCGACCCCGGGCTGAGCGAGATACTTGGGTTCTGGGGGAATGTTACCTCCCCAGACCGAAGCGGCTGACTCGGTGGGACGTAACCCGACCCCGAGCTGCTTGAATCACTTGGCCCTGGGGGAATGTTACGTCCCCAGTCCAAAGACAGACTCGGTGGGACATCGCCCGACCCCGAGCTGTTAGAATCACTTGGCCCTGGGGGAATGTTACGTCCCCAGTCCAAAGGCAGACTCGGTGGGACATCGCCCGACCCCGAGCTGTTAGAATCATTTGGCCCTGGGGGAATGTTACGTCCCCAGTCCAAAGACAAACTCGGTGGGACATCGCCCGACCCCGAGCTGTTAGAATCATTTGGCCCTGGGGGAATGTTACGTCCCCAGTCCAAAGACAGACTCGGTGGGACATCGCCCGACCCCGAGCTGTTAGAATCACTTGGCCCTGGGGGAATGTTACGTCCCCAGTCCAAAGGCAGACTCGGTGGGACATCGCCCGACCCCGAGCTGTTAGAATCATTTGGCCCTGGGGGAATGTTACGTCCCCAGTCCAAAGACAGACTCGGTGGGACATCGCCCGACCCCGAGCTGTTAGAATCATTTGGCCCTGGGGGAATGTTACGTCCCCAGTCCAAAGACAGACTCGGTGGGACATCGCCCGACCCCGAGCTGTTAGAATCACTTGGCCCTGGGGGAATGTTACGTCCCCAGTCCAAAGGCAGACTCGGTGGGACATCGCCCGACCCCGAGCTGTTAGAATCATTTGGCCCTGGGGGAATGTTACGTCCCCAGTCCAAAGACAGACTCGGTGGGACATCGCCCGACCCCGAGCTGTTAGAATCACTTGGCCCTGGGGGAATGTTACGTCCCCAGTCCAAAGGCAGACTCGGTGGGACATCGCCCGACCCCGAGCTGTTAGAATCATTTGGCCCTGGGGGAATGTTACGTCCCCAGTCCAAAGACAGACTCGGTGGGACATCGCCCGACCCCGAGCTGTTTGAATCACTTGGCCTGGGGGAATGATACGTCCCCAGTCCAAAGGCAGACTCGGTGGGACATCGCCCGACCCCGAGCTGTTAGAATCCGTTGGCCTTGGGGGAATGTTACGTCCCCAGTCCAAAGGCAGACTCGGTGGGACATTGCCCGACCCCGAGCTGTTAGAATCAGTTGGCCCTGGGGGAATGTTACGTCCCCAGTCCAAAGACAGACTCGGTGGGACATCGCCCGACCCCGAGCTGTTGAATATCTTGGCCCTGGGGGAATGTTACGTCCCCAGTCCAAAGGCAGACTCGGTGGGACATCGCCCGACCCCGAGCTGTTAGAATCACTTGGCCCTAGGGGAATGTTACGTCCCCAGTCCAAAGGCAGACTCGGTGGGACATCGCCCGACCCCGAGCTGTTAGAATCATTTGGCCCTGGGGGAATGTTACGTCCCCAGTCCAAAGACAGACTCGGTGGGACATCGCCCGACCCCGAGCTGTTTGAATCACTTGGCCCTGGGGGAATGTTACGTCCCCAGTCCAAAGGCAGACTCGGTGGGACATCGCCCGACCCCGAGCTGTTAGAATCCGTTGGCCCTGGGGGAATGTTACGTCCCCAGTCCAAAGGCAAACTCGGTGGGACATCGCCCGACCCCGAGCTGTTAGAATCAGTTGGCCCTGGGGGAATGTTACGTCCCCAGTCCAAAGACAGACTCGGTGGGACATCGCCCGACCCCGAGCTGTTTGAATCGCTTGGCCCTGGGGGAATGTTACGTCCCCAGTCCAAAGGCAGACTCGGTGGGACATCGCCCGACCCCGAGCTGTTAGAATCCGTTGGCCCTGGGGGAATGTTACGTCCCCAGTCCAAAGGCAGACTCGGTGGGACATCGCCCGACCCCGAGCTGTTAGAATCAGTTGGCCCTGGGGGAATGTTACGTCCCCAGTCCAAAGACACCGACTCGGTGGGACGTAACCCGACCCCGAGCTAAGTAAACAAGCGGCCTCAGCGGAACGAAATCCAGCCCCGATCCGTCGTTTTTCGAATTTAAAGGATTTCGTCAAAAAAGGAATTTTTATTCATGTTTGGGGGCGGACCGCCCTTTTTACAACAGTTGTTCTGGTTCGGTGTTTTGTCCGGCTTCTGCAAAAAAGAAAATAGAAGAAAGGAAAGTTGATCTTCATGGGAAGTACTTTCTTAACATCTCGGCGTTCCATGGTTTCTTCAATCTCTTGCCGTCCAGACGCCCCAGTACGTAGGCCCCTGGTCTTACTATCTCAGTGATCTTGTAAGGTCCCTCCCACTTGGCACCTAACGAACCCTCTTCAGGTCGTCGGGTGTTCAGAGTCACTTTTCTTAGCACTAGATCGCCTGGCAGGAAGGAGCGGGTCCGAACTCTCTTATTGTAGAATCGGGCCATTCTCTGTTGGTAGATGGCTGCTCTTACTGCTGACTGCTCTCTTCTTTCTTCGATCAGGTCGAGGTGATTTTTGATAAGTTCTTCGTTCCGTTCGTTTTCAAAGTGACGGACCCGGTGGGTTGATATTCCGATCTCTGCCGGGATGACGGCCTCACATCCGTATGATAGGGAGAAGGGTGTCTCCCCTGTTGAGTCCTTGAAGGTCGTTCGGTGTGCCCACAGTACCTCTGGTAGCTCCTCGACCCATAGGCTTTTGCTTGATCCGAGCCGAGCTTTCAGGTTTGACTTGATGGTTTTATTGGTGGCTTCAACCTGCCCGTTCGACTTGGGATGGGCCGGCGAGGCGAATTTTAAGTTTATCTGGAGGTCTTCACAAAGTTTTCTGAATCCCCTGCTGTCGAATTGCTTTCCGTTGTCGGTGATGATTGCCTGGGGGATTCCGAACCGGCAAATTATATTTCTCTTCAGGAACTCCGTGGCTTTCTTTTCCGAGATGGTGGACAATGGTTCTGCTTCTACCCATTTGGTAAAGTAGTCTATGGCCACAATTGCATATTTCGCCTGACCTCGTCCTTTCGGCATCGGCCCTATAATGTCTAGCCCCCACTGTGCGAAGGGCCAGGGGCTGGATATGGTGGTCAGCTGTTCTGCCGGCTGATGGTGGAGGTTGGCATTCTTTTGGCATCCCTCGCATTTCCGTGCTATCTTCACGCCATCCTCGTGCATGGTTGGCCAGTAAAATCCTTGCCTCAAGGCTTTGAAGTCGATTGATCTTCCCCCGGCGTGACTTCCGCAGATGCCTGCGTGAATCTCCCTGAGCACGTAGTCTACTTCTTCTGTTGCTAAGCATCTTAGGAGGGATACGGTGTATCCTCTCCGGTAGAGTATTCCCCCAATTAGGGAAAACTTGGTGCTCTTGAACTTCAGCTTCCTGGCCTCCTTTTTATCTTTTGGGGTTTCTCCTGTTTCCAGGTACCTCCTGATCGGTTGCATCCATGAATCTTTGTCTTCTTCTTCTAGTACATCCACCTCTGTCTCCCTTATGCTTCTTTCTTGGAGGTATATAAGAGGGATTACCCTGGGGTTTTCTGTCTTCATTGAAGAGGCAAGCCTGGCCAGGGAATCTACTTCGCAGTTGTCTTCTTGTCCGACCTGTTCGAAGAGTACGTTTCCCACTTTCTCCACCCACTTCTTTACTTCGGCTAAGTAAGCTACCATGGCTGGTTCTCTGGCTTGAAAATCTCCTTTCAGCTGCTGTATTGCTAGCTGAGAGTCACTCTTGATTACTACATTGTGGACTCCTACTACCGTACACAGCCTTAGTCCGGCCAGTATCGCCTCGTACTCTGCTTCATTGTTTGTAGTTTTGAAGGCGAATTTGAGGGCGAGCAGTATTTCTTCTCCCTTCTCACTTTTTAGTGCTACCCCTGCTCTGTATCCGTGCGAGCTTACGGACCCGTCTACAGACATTTCCCACCTGTCTTCTTCTACGGCTAAGACCTGCGGTTCTGTGAGTTCTGCTATGAAGTCTGCTAAGGCTTGCCCTTTTATTGCTGTTCTTGGGAGGTAGGAGATGTCGTGCTCGCTTATTTCTACTGACCACTTCATCAATCTCCCCGAGGCCTCCGGTTTCTGCAAGATTTGTCTCAGGGGATAATCCGTGTATACCTTGATCGGATGGGCTTGAAAGTAGGGTCGTAGCTTCCGTGCTGCAGTGACCAGGGACAGGGCAATGAGTTCGTGTATGGGGTATCGAGTTTCTGCGTCCAGCAGGGCTTTACTGACGTAGTAAACTGGTTTCTGGACGTGGTCGGTCTCTTGTACCAGTGCCGAGCTTACCGCGTGTTTTGAGACGGCCAGGTATAGATACAGCGTCTCCCCTGGGAGGGGTTTGGCTAGGAGAGGGGGCTGTGTCAGGTATTGTTTTAGGTGCTGGAAGGCTTCTTCGCACTCGGGTGTCCAGTCGACCCCTTTTTGAGCTTTTTTGATGACTTTGAAGAAATGATGGCACTTGTCGGTTGCTCGCGAGATGAACCGGTTGAGTGCGGCAATTCTTCCTGTAAGGCTCTGCACTTCCTTAACTGTCCGGGGAGACTTCAGGTCTAGCACGGCCTGTATCTTTTGCGGGTTTGCTTCAATGCCTCGTGAACTTACCATGTAGCCCAGGAATTTTCCCGAGGCTACCCCGAATGCACACTTCTCTGGATTGAGCTTTAAACTGTGTTTCCTCAGGAGTTCGAAAGTTTTCTTCAGGTCGGCTACATGGCCTCTTGGTTCCTCGGACATTGTTATCATGTCGTCGACATATACCAGCATGGTCGTGCCGATGAGTGGTTTGAAGACTTTGTTCACCAGTCTCTGGAAAGTCGCCCCTGCATTCTTCAATCCGAAAGGCATTACTTTATAGCAGTATAGCCCTTGGTCAGTAATAAAGGTGGTCTTCTCCTCATCCGCAGGGTGCATCTTGACTTGATTGTATCCCGAGAAGGCGTCCATGAAGCTTAGCAGCCCTTGGCAGGCTGTTGTATCTACCAGTTGGTCTATATTTGGGAGGGGAAAGCTGTCTTTTGGACATGCTTTGTTGAGGTCGGTGAAATCTACGCACATTCTCCACTTTCTGTTAGACTTTTTCACCAGTACCACGTTGGACACCCATTCTGGGTATTTTAATTCCCGGATGAAGCCGGCTTTCAGCAATTTTTCCACCTCGGTTGCTATTGCTCCGCACCGCTCCTGGTTGAATATTCTCCTCTTCTGTTTTACTGGCTTATGTAATGGGTTCACTGCTAAGTGATGGCTTATGAATTTTGGGTCGATTCCGGGCATGTCATCGTGTCCCCATGCAAAAACGTCGGGGTACTCTTGCAGACATTCCAACAAGTCTTTTCTTAGGTCTTTGTCTAGACTTCCTCCTATTTTTATGTTCTTCTCTGGCCCGAATAGTTTTACTTCTTCCAATTCTTCGGCTGATCCGAGCCGTGCAGCTTTGTCGGCGCCGAGGAGCAGGTCTTTCCTTGTATTCTCGCCATCATCGTCTCTCTGTGTCTCTTCTTGGTGCTTCTTTCTACGCAGAGGTTTTCTCGCAAGAAAGTGGCAAAACAGCTGCGGGCTTTTTTCTGGCTTCCGCATACGATTCCGATCCCTTCCCGTGTGGGGAACTTCAATTTCAAGTAATGACAGGACATTGCGGCCTTGGTTTTCATCACGAAGGGGCGGCCGACAATGACTTGATAACTGCTCATGCAGTCTACTGCGGTGAAGTTTATCATGATTGTTCGGGTTTTGGGGGCAGTCCCGATCGTCACTGCTAACTGAATTTTTCCCAGGGGGATGACCATGAACCCCTGAATCCGTACAGGGGGTGCTGTCTTTGGTTAGGGCTGTGCATTCTACCCCCAGGTCCTCCAAAGTCTCTTTGGAAATTATGTCTACCGCGCTCCCAGGATCCACCAGGATTCGGTCCACTTCTGTGCCGCCGATCGTTGCTTTGATTATCAGTGCGTCATCGTGGGGGAAACTTACCCCCTGAGCGTCTTCATCGGTGAACATAATGGGTGTTGACCGATTTCCTTGGGGGTTTGGGATTTTTTCTGTTTTCAGCACCTCTGTTCCCCGTGCTCGGCTGTATGTATTCTTTCTTGACCGGTTAGAGTCCCCGGCCAGCGTTGCCCCTCCTGCGATGACGTTCACCCCTCGATTCCTTGCCCTTTGTCTGGCGGCCATGGTTTCGTGGTCGATGTAATTGTTCAGGTACCCGTTCCGGGCCAGGTCCTCCATTTGTTCCCGTAGATCCTTGCACTCATCGGTTGTGTGCCCTTTTAGGTTGTGATGTAGGCAGTAGGACCTTTTGTTTTTTCTGTCTGGGGGAAACCTCATGAGGTCTGGTTCTATTAAGAGACCTTTCTCCCGTATCTCCATGATGATTTCTCCTGGCGGCTTGCTCAAAGGGATATATGTCTCCTCTCGAACCACGTGGTTTACCTGAGTTGTGGGTCTCTTTCCTTGATCCTTCTGTGTCATTGGCTTGAATTCTTTGGGTCTTGGATTGAACTTCCGGAATTCTCTTTCCGGTCGCCGGTGGTCTTCCCTCCTTGTCACCCTTTCTCTGGTGGTTGTCCCCCTCCGGGATACTTTTTCTTCGCTTTCTAGCAGGACGTACTTCCTGGCTATCTCCAGTGCGGTAGCGTAGTCTGGTGTTTCATGGATCTCAGATGGGTCCACAGTTTCCCGACCCTTAGGGCCCCTTTCAGACTTTCCAGGGCTTCTTGGGATTCGTACCCTCCGACCTCGAGTACGATGTTATGGTACCTTTCAATGAAGCTTTTCAGCGTTTCGTCGTCTCCCTGTTTTATGAGCCTTAGTTCTCCTATTGTCTTTTTAAGGGTGCAGGCTCCTTTGAAGTGTCGGATGAACGATTTCTTAAGCTGGGAGAAGCTCTGGATGCTCCCCGGGGCCAGACTTCTATACCATAGGATGACAGGTCCACCTAAAGTTAAGGGAAATACTTTGCATACGGCGTCGCCCGTTACCCCCTGTACTTCCATCAGGAGGACAAAATTCTCAATGTGGGATTTTGGGTCGGAGTGGCCTTTGTATGGTGCCACGGTCGGCATGTTAAATCTTTTTGGGAACTGTGCTGTTTTTATTTCTTCTGTAAGGGGAGACCCCTCTTCCTCGCCTCGGGTGTCTCCCGCGCCGATCTTGAGGCTTTCTTCCCATCTGGTCATCTCTTTTTTCAACCAAGATTTTATTTCACGGGCTGTGCCCCCGTGTCGCCTTCTGTGTCCTTCTGTCTCCTGTCGTTCCGGGCGTGGCGTTCCTTGAGCTCGGAGGTCTCCTGTACGTCTTCGTTGTGTTTTCTATTCCTCCTCTCGGAGTTGAAAAAATTGTCGGAGGAGGGGTTGGGTGATTGTTCCTCCTCTTCCCATGTGTCTTCGGATCGTGGCTCTCATAAAGATTTATGTTGCTACTCATAAAGTATTTGAAAATTCATATTTTACCAAGGTTTTGACCCCATGCAAAATTAACACAATAATTAAGACAAGTCATAAATATTGTTACTATGGTTTTCAACAAACACCTTAATTCTAAAAACAATAAATCAAAACAGAATATTAAAGAGAAAATAAATTAACTATACAAAATTAACACAAGTTATTTTGGTGACGAAGTGGAAAACTTGTATGAGTAAAAAATCACTCTGGGTATCTCGACTACCAGTCAAAATCCACTATATAGAGAAAAACTTACAGTGATGGTAAAAGACCTATGGTGGCAACTCTATCGACTCTAGTACCTCTAGACTGTAAGAACTCGAAGAACTCCCCGAGCCCGTCCTCCACGATTTTCTTCAGAATATCTAAAGTCTCTGAGCGGATCAACTCTGCAACTCTGAACGCCGAACTCCGACTGCCAATCTTCCTCCTAAAGAACTCTGAAGGCTTAAGAAGTTGGGTTTAGTTGTGTTGATAGTCTAACAAAGATAAATCTCACCACAAACAAATAAGACAAGAAAATCAAATAAGTCTTCAAGGTGAGAACAAGAAGATTGAAAACTAAGAATGTGTTTAAGCTCAAGATAATATGTTGACGGTGGATTTTGGTCTCAGGGTAATACGGGAATATCACCTCTGAGGGAACCCTTCTTCAACTGTGAATTTGTTTGGTTATGCGGGAAACCAAAAGCAAACTTAGCGGAAAACAGAGAAATACGCCAATCAGACAAGGTGATTTAACGTGGTTCGGTGGACTTTGAGATCCGACCTACGTCCACGGACAAGAACAGGGTGATCCTCTTTTTATTACTCAAATACACCTCTCTGGCCTCTCCTTTGCTCTTACAAATCGGAAACTTTATGACTCTAATCTCTCACTCTTGTGATGATTTTCAGATGATCTTTTCATATGCTCTACCCTCCTATTTATAATAATACAGAAATCAGACTCCTATTTGCATAAGAAATCCTATTTGTACTCAGTCTTCTTTTCTTGCACGGTTTCCTGATCCGGTAATGCCTTTTTCTTCCGTATTCCCTTTTGGATTCTGACTCCTTCTCCTTGCGAGAGCAGGATATCTTTCTTATCTTATCCATAGGAATGAGGTGCTGTTGTCTTGAACACGGCTCGTTGTCTGGTCGGTCTTCATGAGGTCGGTCATGTCAATCTGTTATGCTGAGAATGTTTCTTCCGACCTTATAGTGCTCGGTCACCCGAACCAAAGTGGTCGGTCTTCTCACGATGTGGTCGGCCTTCATATGATGTGGTCGGTCTTCATATGATGTCAACCAGAGAAAGAATTTACCCTTTTGTCCTTGTCGTGCTGTCTTAAATACTGTAGTGCTTGAAAACACCATCAACATAATATGTTTTCAACATTTGTGAAGTTGGCTTAATGTTTGTTTATATATATAGGGCAAAGGAAATGATTTCTAGTGTTATTTTGGCTTTAAAATGTGTCCAAAATATCCTACTTACGCACAGGCGTTTGAACGCACTTCAAACGCAACTCAAACATAAAGTTTCTGCCTCCGGATGTTCGAACTCAAATACGAACGCAACTAGAATGCAGGTCATAGACTGGTTTTCAAGTGTAACTTAAAACGCTTGCAACATTCTCGTCTCTTAGCCAAATCATGCGTTCTTCATATGTACGTGATCGGTTTCGAGTCTAATTTTTAATGAAAGTAATCTCATGTCAATTGGAGATCTAAATCTTCTGGAATATCCAAAAGAGTGAACATCGTTCTGATATCTCAATCTGATGTTTTCCAAATACTTGCCAATTACTCCGAGATCTTCAAGACTCATTACAAATAAATTGAACTTATTTTGTTACAGAAATTGCCAATAAATATGGAACTAACAATCTCCCCATTTGGTATTCCATGACAAAACACTACCTAATACAAAGATTACGGTAACAGACCCAAATATAAAATAGCCAACTGCCAACCATCAAGATAGTGACTTATTGCATTATGATTCGATCTAACACCTAACCAAATAGTCTTGAAATCAATGCCTCATTAGCAAATAACCTGCTTACCTGAAACATCCACAAACAACAACATACCGTGAAAAGCACATGAATTATAAAAAATAAAAAAAAAAACATATAAGATTCATAAAACTTTCATGCATGTACAGATAGATATCCTACTCCCCCTTAAAATGGAGGTATCAAAATAAATGGATATACTACTCGATATACTACTCTCAAACTACCAACCTACTCTCCCCATTTTTGTCACGAAATGACAATGGGAAAGGTAACATGGAAGAAAACACATGCAAGAGAAAATAATAACTTACTCCCTTCAACTTCTAAGAATAGTTACACCAAAATGCACTCTTATTACGCCTTGGGGATGAGTCTGGTTACCATGTCCAGACTTGGGCTGAGCTGTGATAACACACTTTTGGAAGTTGACGCCTTATCACAACTTGACTCAATAAAGCCTAATTTTTTCTTCTCACAAGAAAACATACCCATCCTCAACACGTGATCAAACTTTTTAGTCTCACTTGAAAATACAAACAACTGTATTCTAGCATCTTCAAGTTTAGCTTCTAAAGAGTTGACTCTATCAACTAGCCATTTATTCTTTTCCTCAAGGTCACCTATCATTAAAAGGCTCTGCTCAAACTTAACTTGAGTTTCATTATTGTCCAGCTCTACTAGCCTTTTATTGACCTTAATATTCATCTTCTTAATAGTTAGGCTTTCATTGAACAGTTCAGTATAGGCTATCTGAAGACTAACCTCATCTAAAGACTTATCGTGAGAGAATTCTAAATCAGCAACCACATCACCAATAATATCCTCTCTCTCACCAGTCACACTAGCAGTGAATGCCATAAAATTGGTCTTATCTTTAGGAGAGTCATCAGAAGTATAGCCACTTTTTGAATCACTAAGAGATGTTGTCATGTCTTTCTTATCTTTAGCCTTAAGGTATGTGGGACACTCAGATCTAATATACCCATACCCTTCACATTCATGGCACTGGATACCACGAGGTTTGCTTTCCATATCTTCTATGGACTCCCTCCTACTATGCCTATTCTCTCTAGGCTTATCCCTCATATATCTATCATAACCACTCTTTTTCAACTTAAGAACTTTTATAAACCTCTTTGCAAACATGGTCAAACTATGATTCGTGAGATTATCATTATCATCATCACTTGATGGATCATGAACAACTTTTTTCACGATCTTCATCGCTATATTTTTGGGATTTTTATAGCCATGCAGTTTATTTTCATACACCTGCAGTTTTCCTATGAGGTCCTCTAATTTAAGATGATCAAGGTCATTCCTTTCATCGATAGCGGTGATCTTAGGTTGGAACTTGTCAGGTAAGGATCTAAGGATTTTCCTAACTATCCTACTGGTAGGAATAGCCTCGCCTAGGTTGAAACTTGAGTTAACGATATCGTTAATCTCATCATAAAACTCATCAAAGATCTCATCATCCTTCATTCTGGCGACCTCAAACCTAGTAGCAAGATCTTGGAGTCTATTATTTTTGACAGACAATGTGCCCTCATGCACAGTCTGAAGGATGTCCCAAGCATCCTTGGATATTTCACACATGAAAATTCTCCTAAATTAATGTAACATCCCGCCTAGGCCAGGATGCTACCGGCAGGAGACAGGCTAAACCCATCTCCATAAGTCTCTGATTCTAACAAAATTTTGGCATGATGTAATCGTAACATCATGCAACCTGACCTGTAACCAGCACCAAGAGACAACCTGCTCAAACAACTCAACATATATGCAATCATCATCAAGGCCTCAGGCTTGAACTCAATGAACAAATGTAAATACTTGGCCTCCGGTCAGAACTCAAAATAGACCTATTCTATTACATAACTCATAATATGAAATTACAATTGCACTCAAGAGAGAATTTGAGTCCTGGGTTGAGTTATGGGTCCTCATGGCCCTTGTCCTTGTATTTGCATTTGTAATTTCATGTGTATGAGTTATGTAATAGCATAGGTCTATTTTGAGTTCTGGCCGGAGGCCAAGTATTTACATTTGTTCATTGAGTTCAGGCATGAGGCCTTGATGATGATTGCATAAATGTTGAGTTGTTTGAGCAGGTTTTCTCTTGGTGATGGTTACAGGCCAGGTTGCATGATGTTACGATTACATCATGCCGAAATTTCGTTAGAATCAGAGGCTTATGGAGATGGGTTTAGCCTGTCTCCTGCCGGTAGCATCCTGACCTAGGCGGGATGTTACAATTAAGCTAAGCATACAGCACAATGAGTGACATTAATTGTCTTGTTGTTCCTATTGCTAGCGTAAAATTCATCCTTAGTCCATGTCAGTTTATCTTTGGGGGAAGAGACATCATAAACCATAACTAAGTGAGGTTTCCACCCATACTCTACTGTCATCCACACCCTCTCATCTAAGGGTTTAAGAAACGCTCTCATACACAATCTAAGGGTTGACTACGTTACATAGCTAACAGGTCAAGGATCGAGTGTAGTCTCTGATACCAATTGAATGTTCATATTTTACCAAAGTTCTGACCTTATGCAGAATTAACACAATAATTAAGATAAGTCCTAAATATTGTTACTATGGTTTTTCAACAAACAACCTTAATTTTAATAGCAATAAATCAAAACAGAATATTAAAACGGCAAATAAATCAACCATACAAAATCAATATAAGTTATTTTAGTGACAAAGTGGAAAACTCATACGAGTAAAAAATCACTCCGGGTATCTCGACTACCAGTCCAAATCCATTATATAGAGAAAAACTTACAGTGATGGTAAAAGATATATGGTGGCAACTCTACCGACTCTAGTACCTATAGACTGCAAGAACTCGAAAAACTCATTGAGTCTATACCTCACGGTTTTCTTCAGAACCTCTGAAGTCTTTGAGCGGATCAACTCTGCAACTCTGAACGTCGAAACTCCGACTGCCAATCTTCATCCTAAAGAACTCTGAAGGCTTAGGAAGTTGGGTTTAGTTGTGTTGATGATCAAACAAAGATCAATCTCATTATAAACAAATAAGACAAGAAAATCAAATGAGTCTTCAAGGTGAGAACAAGAAGATTGAAAACTAAGAATGTGTTTAGGCTCAAGATAATGTGTTTTCAACACTTGTGAAGTAAGCTCAATGTTTGTTTATATAGGTAGGGCAAAGGAAATGGTTTCTAGTGTTATTTTGGCTTTAAAACGTGTCCAAAATATCCTACTTACGTATGGACGTTTGAATGTACTTCAAACGCAACTCAAACGTAAAGTTTCTACCTCTAGACGTTCAAATCCAAATACGAACGCAACTCAAACGCAGGTCGTAGACTGGTTTTCAGGTACAATTTAAAATATTTGTAACTTTCTCGTCCCTTGGCCAAATCATGCGTTCTTTATATGTACGCGATCGTCTTCGAGCTACTTTCCAATGAAACTGACCTCATGTCAATTGGAGATCTAAATCTTCTGGAATATCCAAAAGAGTGAACTTCATTCTGATATCTCAATCTGATGTTGTCCAAATACTTATCCAATTGCTCTGATATCTTCAAGACTCATTACATCTCAATTGGACTTGTTTTGTTACGGACATTGCCAATAAGTATGGAATTAACAGTATTCACTCCAGTTGTTTAAATAATTTTTGGTTTATTCCAATATATGCAGGAGCAGATCCAATTTGGTGTAGTGGGGGCCCAATTGAAAAATAAAATATATTTTTAATTTGAAATGAGAAAAAAGAAAAATAATTAAAGACCCGATAATCATCAAGATTTGCTTATGGAGAAACAAGCTGAGAAGATGATTGAGGATACACGTTGAATCAAGATTTGAATCAAGAAACTAGTCTTCATTATTATGGGGATACACATTGGGGGTCAAACTATAATACTTTATTGAGTTTGCATAATATGTTTGATGTTGTGGTTGAAATACTTGAAATGATTGAAAATGATTCCTCTTTTTCAGCAAATCAAAAATCTAAAGCACGAGACTAGATTGAAAGTTTGACAACTTTTCCTTTTCTTTTTTGTCATATATTGATGAAGAAATTATTAGGAATCACAAATGAATTGTCGCAGTCTTTACAAAGAAAAGATCAAGATATTGTAAATGCTATGTATTTAGTTACACTGATCAGACATCAACTCCAATCAGTTAGAGATAATGGATGAGACGATCTGTTTGATGATGCATTCATATTTTCTGTCAAACATGGAATTGAAATGTCTAACATGGATGATGTGTTTATGAATCGAGGGCAAATGTGACGTAATGCATAAAATACAAACTTGCATCAATACAAGGTTGAGGTATTTTTCATTACTGTTGATAGGTTACTTTATGAATTGGATTCTCATTTCACGGAATCAACTAGTGAGTTGCTTATATGTTTGGCATGCTAAGTCCTAAAAACTTATTTTCCCAGTTTCATAACAGAAAGTTAATATGCTTAGCTGAAATTTATCAAATGGATTTCTCACCATTTGATATTTCTAGACTTGATCAACAACTTGAAAATTATAATTTTGATATGTGCGATAAAGATAGTAGAGAATTTTCAAAATTGAATGGAATTAGTGAACTTGCAGTAACAATGGTGGAGACTGGAAGATACAAAATATATCAATTAATTTACAAGATTTTGACTTTAGCAATGATTCTTCCCAGTTACTACTGCAACAGTTGAGAGGGCATTCTCTGCGATGGTTATTATTAAAAATCGATTACGCAATCAGATGGGTGATAAATGGTTAAGCGATATTTTAATTTGCTACATTGAAGAATAGATTTTTGATTAAGTGAATAACAAAAGCATCATGCAAGGCTTTCAAAATATGAAAACTCACACAAGATAATTTTGTTGCTTTATTTTTTTAGTTATTATTAATATCAAAATTTTATATTATATGTTTTGATAATCTTTAGATAAATATTTATATATTTATTATATATTACTTCGTTAAGCACAAAAGTTAGTTCTCACTGAGTGAAAATTCTGGATTTGCCCCGAATATATGCGTGATTTGTTTTTGTTTTTTTTTTTACAATCATTTACTATGAATTATCAGAAACAAAATTGCTTATTTGTCATTACCTAATCAAATTTCATGAAAACTTTTGTGATTAAACTCGCATAATTAGGGATGGTAAAATTCGAATCCGAGAAAAATTATCTGGATCTGATATATCCGGTGCGGATCTAGGTATACCCGGATTCGGATCGGAGAATGGTAAAAAAATAAAATTAAAATTAAATTTTTGAATTAACATCATGAAAAATCCTAAATTATCACAAATTGAAATTCAATAAAATATACAAAACTAAAAATTACTAAGATATAATTAAAATTAATCGGATCCATGTAAAAATTATCAATTAATTTCATAAAATATCTTAAATTATATTTATTTTTTAATTTTTTTTAAATTAATCGGATCTGGGTATCCGTTGAACCCGGGTCCGAACCGGATCCGTACAGGTCTTTAAAATCAAGACCCGGGTCCGTAAAAATATATTTTGGACCCGAATCTTCCGAATTCGGATAAAATTGTCATCTCTCCGCACAATCTATCATTTTCAAAATGTGATAATTGCATTTATGCATGCATGAGACACAACTGAAAATAAAGAAAGTGACACACCATAGACACCTTAATCCTTATAATTTTGAAAATATAAGATTTAATCAATGTTGTTAAATATTTTATATTAATTTTGAATCATTTACATTCGATTAATATTATTTAACTTGAATATCCCAAATGGTAAAACATTGTTTAAAATTAAATATAAAGAAATTCAATTAACAAAAAATATTTTACGACGGAGATTAAAGATTATATTATCTAAAACTTCATGGATTGAAACTTATTTTTCTAAAACTATAAGATTTAAAGTACCATTATGATAAATTTTAATGTAATTGGATGTTATTTTCCCATAAAAATTATTGTGACGGTAAATTTCGATTGTTTCCCGTCTTTGGAATGTGGTTAATGTGATACATGGAAATATGATAAGCTAGTTCAGTTAATAAGAGTTCTGGATGAGATGAAAATTGGATTACCATCAAGTTATAACTTTTATATATATTTTTTCTTTATTTAAAATTTTTACATAAATTTTATTATGTTTGATCTCATGTAAAAGAAATTATATTTCCCCTTTCAAAATAAAATGAAGTTTGTGAATTATGATGGGCCATCAGGAGTTCAGGACTACACCAAATTAGCCCAAATACGATGCGAAGTTGGTCCCTTAAAATATTGGCATTCTTCCATAAACCTCTTAAAACCCTTTTTTTTCTTTTACCCAATTCAAATATATTTTAAATTAATAAATTTTATCATAACACAGAAAGATAATTTCCCACTTTTTGTTTAAAAAAATAACAACAACAAAATAATATGAGATAAAAGGAAATAAAAGAAAAGAGTCTTGCAAATAGGGCTTTGTAAAAGCAATTGACCCAGCTTATTTAGGGCTTTGTAAAGCACCCAATTCGGAACCTCTTTGTTTCTTCATAAAAAAATTACCATGCCCAAAAAATCTGAAAGTATAAATTATTTTCCCAGCTACAATTTACAAACTAGCAATATCTTTTCTTTCATATGAGAAAATTTTATATTTGACTGCCTAATTAACTCATGAATACATATTATGTGTTAATCAATAATTTTCTTTTCGTTGCCGTTGATTAATTTCAAACTTAATATATATATATATATATATCAAAATATTAATAATAGAAATATCGCACCATCCCTATGTCAAACCCATATTAGTCTTTATTCTTTCATATTCACCATAATGTTTATTAACTTATTGAGCAAGGAAAAAGTCTTACCTACCATTTTTTTTGAACCGTCCATATGACTTTTTGTGACTGTGATGTTTTCATTGTGGAAAATATTATGAACACGGATAATTGACACGGATTCAACCATATATATTTATATAGTTGGATTTATGTTATTAAGAGCCAAATTCAATGATATAAATTCAGCCACATAAGCCTATATGATTGGATCTGTATTATTTATTTGTATCTATATCATTCCACTTCTACTTTTCCTTTTTGTTATGTCCAAATTTATATAATAAAGGAGAATGGTGTTGGAGGAAAGAGAGTGTATCCAACAGCTCTCTTTATGTGGCTTAATTGACGACACAGATCATTTCATTGGTAATTGGAGGAAATGGAGTGAATTGATTGATGGAAATGATCAAAAATTTTCAAATTTTCAAATTAAAAAATAGAAAGTTAAAATAAAATCATTTAATTAAAAAATAAAATCATTTAATTATGTAACACTGTGCCGTAGGCACGGGCAAATACTGTAATAATGTGCTGTAGGCACGGGTAAAAACTGTAACATCGTGTCATAGGCACGGGCCAAATACTGTAACACCGTACCGTAGGCACGGGCAAAAACTAGTATGTTTATAATTAAGACACTTGGCATGACATATGCTTTTACAATTTATTTATTTATTTATTTTAATTTTTTAGCATTGTTATTTGTTTACTTATTTTTCCAATTACCTGTCAACACATCTGCTTCATGATTTAATTGACAATTATTATTTTGTTCACATGTATACATCGAATACATCATCATCACAGGATTTCACAATTAGGTAAATGGAAATTATTTTGCTTTTGGTCAAAAAGGAAAATATATAGTATGTCTGTTTTTATTTCGGGTGTACGATCGCAAAATATTATATCTTATTATTTTGCGATTGACAAACACTAGACCGTTCATAGAATATATATATTTTCGATTCAATCGTAACCCGATCCGAACCGTACTAACCAGAATCGAATCACGCGGATTTAAGAAAAATTAAAATTGATTTCAGGTCACTTCAACCCGAATCGATGCGTGATTTATGTGCAATAATTTCAGGTTTGATTCGAATCGCCTAAACCACCGATCTGCGGTTTAAAATAAGTATTTTTTTTCTTTTCAATTATTACATGAAAACACACAAAATTTTCTAAAATAAATTATGACCCAAACCGTTGATCTGAATCGTCTAAACCACTGAATCGTCGACCTGAACCACAATATGTTTCCCTTCAAATTTACAATTTCGGATTTAAATTTCTCAAACCGTCAACCCATTCGGATTTAACAAAGTTTTAAAAACCCCTATATACACCCATGTGGCCCGCGTGACGTGGGGGTTGTGTATGGTTGTTTTTTTAAAATAAATAAAGAGGAAGGACCGTATGAAGGAATAATGATTTATTTTTTTCCTCAATAATTACAAAAGACAAAAGTGCAAAATGGAAAAAGCTTAGTAAAACGACCATCAAAGTTTTAAGATTTCAAATCCGAGAAACACCTTCTTTGTTTTATGATTTATATTTATATAATATAGTATAATTCAAATTATTATTTATTTTGACTTATAATTTCATGATATGATTTCTAATTATCGTCTTGTGATTTGAAAACCATTTGAAGACTTTTTTAAACTATAGATTTTATGATTTGCAGTGATTTTATAATTTTATATTTCTAAAGTATCCTTAATAAAATTTTAAAATATCAATTATACCCTATTAAATATATTATATTAATAAACAAAATTAGTTAAAGGGTCTTCCCAACATATTTGATGGCATAACCAACTAAATTTCCATAAATCATAAGAAATATTAGAGGGCATTTTTATTATTTTTATCATTTTTGAAACCATAACATATCCTTTTTTTAAAAAAAATTGTTGGAAACCCCACCGTCAAATCACCCCTTCCGGGCTTAAGCGGAGCAAGTAAAACATACGGTTGTCCCAAACTCTTACAAGAAACGCACTCTCTAGATTCGAACCCAAGACCTCAATGTGAGATCATGAGCCCTACACAACCAAGCTACGCCCCTTGCGGACGAAACCATACCATATCATCAAACCAAACAAAAACAGATTATTTAATCATACCATATTATACCATCATCTCAAATATGACAACAATAATTATGATATAAAATCATATTATTAGTTCCATTTTTATTGGCATGTGTCCGTGACAAAACGAGTTCAATTGAGTTGTAATCTATCATGAAGATCTTTGCGCAATTGGACTGGTTTTTGGCTGCTATGCATCAGACATGCGTTCGTGGTGCGCTCGTTGCGGTGTTCGAACGATTGGCGTTAGTGCTGCGTTCGTTATTTGGTTCGAACGTGTGATGTTAGTGACACGTTCTTAATTGGGTTCGAACGAGATCATTCAAGAGAGCAAACGTTCGAGTCACGTTCTTATTGGGTTCGAACGAGATCATTCCAGAGAGCATCTGTTCGTTGTGCGTTCGAGTGGCGTTCGAACGAGTCTTTCCAATGGGCACGCGTTCGTGGAGCGTTCTAGTAAGCGTTCGAATGCGACTGCAATCTGAACGTGTTTTTGGCCATTTTCATTTTGAAAACCCTAGCTTTTCACCCTACCAATATAAACAAACTTGTAGCCGCCATCCCTAGTGAGTTGAAGCACTTTTCCTTTGAGCCAAAATCTCTCAAAGCTTTCAACATTTATTGAATCCACCTTGAAGACTCTTTTCATCTTATTGTCTTCTTTGTTAAAGGTGTGATTCATTCTTTGTTTAACATTCAACACAACTTAACCCAAATTCCATAATCCTTTAGAGTTTTTTAGGAGGAAGTTTGGTAGTCGGAGTTCCATCGTCATTGGTGATACAATCTACTTAGAGACTTCAAAGGTTCTGAAGAAAACCGTGGGTCGCGGGCTTGAGGAGTTGCTTTGAGTTCTTGCAGTATTTAGGTACTTGAGTCAGTGGAGTTACCACCATAGGTCTTGACCATCGCTGTAAGTTTTTCTCTATATAATGGATTCAGGTGGTAGCCTATACCCGAAGTGGTTTTTTACTCGCAAGAGTTTTCCACTTCGTCACCAAAATTATTGTGTTGAATTTTATGTAATTGATTTACTTTTCCACAATTTATATTATTGATTTATATTGTGGTTTTCTTGTTGACTTCCATAGACATATTAATTAGGACTTATCTCAATTAATTGTGATTAATTCCGCATAGGGTCAGAACCTAGAATAACCCTGAATTTTCACCTACAATATCATATCATATCATAGCATACATTACTAGTGAACTTTACCCAGGTAAATCAACTGACACAATTAACTCATGCTATATAGTTTAAACAATTACACTTGAGATGCCAATTATATGGTTCATAATTCCTAACAAATTAGGAAGAAGGGCCCTCATGAGTTAGGTTTAGAAAAATCTTATTTTAATTTAAGTGTTATTTATTAATATGTTTTAAAAAATTAATATTATTATTGTATTTTCCGAATCAAATTTAAATAAACAAACTTTAAATTATAATGGATTTTTTCAAATCTAGCCCATTTATAAACTATATCGTAGGCATATTCTTGACTATTGTCCTCAATGAGCATGACTTGGTGGTGTATGGTTCATGATTTGAGATTTCGGATTCAATCCAGTGAATACGTTTCTTGTAAGAATTTGGTACAGTCGAGGTTTTACCTCATCAGCTTAAACTCAAAAGGAATAATTTGGTGATATATATATATATATATATATATATATATATATATATATATATATATATATATATATATATATATATATATATCTCGTTTATTTATTCAATACATCGCATACGGTTCGGTGAGAATCCAAAATTTTCAATTTAACGGGATCAAATTATGTACACACGTGGCTCACTAAACTTTGATGATGCTGATTATAATAATATCATATCCCTTCTCCGCAGAAAGCAGAATCAATTGGTAAAGCTAAAAGGGAACTAAATTTACTTTTTTGAAAAAACGGGTACTTTGTTAATTAATTTATTTTTAATCACGATTTTAATTTTTCTATAGTCTCATTTTAATCTCTATCATTTTTCATTAATTAATAAATACTAAAATAATATCCCAAATGCAACTTTAATTATTAATTAATATTTGTACAAAGGCCAAGCCAATAAATAATTAATAACATAGATTGGGAATTTGGGTTGTCACCCTTGAGGCGTTACAATCCCACATATAAAAGAAACGAATATCGTATAAACAAATATGGGCATTTGGGAAAAAAAAAACATAAACATTTTTAAAATAAAATAATAAAATAAGAAAAGATTCGTCTCGAGAATCAATAAAGGTTCAAAAATGCTACACTTACATACAATCTTACTAACAAAAACTACACCCCTCTCACTGTAGCTACAGTGATTACTGTAGCAATCACTGTAGCTACAGTGAGAGGGGTGTAGTTTTTGTTAGTAAGATTGTATGTATGTATATCATTGCTCATAAAGGTTTTCAGTTAAAGATAGTTTAGGTGCTCACACACTCACACTAATCTCTAAAATTTTCTCAATTTTCTATTGTAGTTACAATGAAATTATTATTTTAATTAATTAAATTACATTAATAGGTTTTATTTTATTTTAATCATAATATTATATTTTTATATTGCAATAGGTTTCTTATTTTAATTATACAATTAATTAATAAAAAATTATAAATATATTTTAATGTTATAATTTAATAATAGATAGAAGAATTTATTTTTATATCGCAATAAATTTCTTAATTTAATAATTTACTAGTACATGGCTCGTATTTTATGCAGGTTCAACTTATATTTTATGTATTGATCTTGTAAATGATTCGGAACTTGTCGATTTTATAGTTTAAATGAAACAATTGATTTACTTACATGTAATATTTATGCATCATTTGTTTGTCTCTCAGTTCTCAAATAATATTTCTAATTCATTATGCAAGATTTAATAGATAGAATCTACATCCTGAAACACAGTAAATAATAAAAAAATTCATGAAATAACAAAAACTTATAAAAATAATTCAAAATAAAATAATAAATAATAATATACTCGAAATCTAAAAAATTATGTAGCTTTTGTGGGCAGCTACTATTTATCTTTTTTTAATAGGAGATTATATTTTATATTGTAATATACTTTTTATTTTAATAATTTATTATTTTAATTTTATAATTTAATTATAAAAATTATTAATTGTATAAATTAGGTGTCACATATATTTTTATTTTAATAGAAAATTATAATATATCTTCTTATTATAATAGATAATAAGAAAATTAATTGTATATATTAAGTGTCATGTGATATGATGAGAAAGTTTAAAAATGTTTAACTTATATTTATATATATATATATATATATATATATATATATATATATATATATATATATATATTGTAGGGGTTTTTAGGGGCTGAATCCGGTAGCGCAGCGGAAGCGGTGAAAATCCGATTTTCAGATTTCAAAACTTTTTCTCGGATTAATTAAATAAACATATTTATTTAATATTCCAATAATCAAATTATGAAATAAAATTCAAATGAATCATATTCAAGTGAATTTACCAAATTACCATTGCTTTGGTATTTTGTCCATTTTAGTCCGAAATTGATCTAATCAATTTTGAATGATTCTAAATCATTTCTAAGATGAACTTAGAATGTTCAAAACATCAAAACACAACAAAAAGCAACAAAAATCCCTAAATCTAAATTCTTGGCCGAGAGCACCAAAGGGGGGGCAATTTGTGCCCTTTGTGATTTCATGCATCAAAACACATCAAGATGCAATCCAATGAACATGAAACTTTATATGCATCATATACACACACAAATACACAACATATATGAAAAGCCCCAAATTTGGAATTGGTCATGAACCCTAATTTTTCAATTTTCACAAATTGGACAAATTAGACCAAATACATTAAATCAATTACTTCAATCATCATTCTTCCATCCAATCCAAGTCTCAACACAATGAAACAACTCAAGATCAAATCTAGGTCATTTAAGAGTGGGTCAATAACTCTAGATTAGCAACATGGTTTCCAAAACCTTAAAAGAATAGTTATAACTACAATAGTTACAAGCTTTCTTCATCACACATGCTCAACACTTTCAACAAAATTTCCATCATCAAAAACACAAGAAATAATGAAAAGAATAACTTAAGAACATCACAAGATGTTGCCTAGATCCTAAGGAATAATTTCCTTTCTAATAGTAAGTTTGAAAAACTTACAAAATCCAAGCTTTTCTTTGGTTTCTTCTTTTCTTCCTCACTTGCTTTCTTTGTTTTCTTTCAATGGAGTTTTATGAAAAGTGTATTAGGTTATTATGAAATGAAAAAATGAAAACAATATATACTTGTGCACAAATGGCCTTTGGCCGAAATTCACAAACATATATCAAGAATTTTCATTTCAATTTCATTTCAAAATTATGTTATCAACTTGCATAAATTTCTTAATACAAATTTATTAGATATTTATTTAAGTCAACAAAAGCAACTAACATCATTTACTTTAAATATCCTAATGTAAGATATTTATATTTTAATTAATTTAATCATTTAACAATTAATAATCAATTAATTAATCAAATACAAATATATTAAATATATGTATAATATTACATTAAATATTAAAACATATATTCATATAGGATATAAGTCAAATAACTCATTTTGACTATTAATTCATGTGTATTTAAATTAATCAAGTATTAAATGTAAATACACAATAATTAGGCAAATGACTATCTAGTCCTTTTAGCACGTATCTTGCGTTTAACCTTTAAACGAATTTTATAAATAATCAATATTATTTATTAATGTTGCTCTAGTGCTCTACGAGTATGTTTCATTATTGAGACTCTCTAGATTCAGGTATATCCGTCACGAAATCTAATTTCGTGTCCATAATCTATCCACCCGTAGATTATGACGATCACGGATAATCTCGCTGAACCATACAGGTCGAGGTCATGGCAAATGTAAATTCATCCGTCACAGGTATCCGGATAAATCCCAGAGATATAGATGTAAACGTCAAATCTCTATCGGGATTATCCAGTCGACTATTCTATTAGCAATCTCAAAAAGAATGTTTAGAACTAGCTAGCTTCTAACTTTACCACGGGCCCATGGTTTTTATCTGATTGCTAATCATATGGACTACCTATGCTCTGGTACACAGAACTGACGGATCCTATCTTGATACACATAGGACACCCTGAGGATCTATCTACACCCAACGAACAGGCGGAGGTCTGATCTAAATAGATCGGTGACGTGACTGCCGTCTAAGTGTAGAAGATGTCTCATGTGCCCACAATGGCATCTCAAGTCTAAGAATCACAAGTGCTACTCAACCCAAGAAGATTCTTATTGACGCTGGTGTACCATCCATTAAGAATCTTCGGTGAGTCGTTCAGTGTTTATCCGCTATAAACATCTACACGTCTGTAGGCATTGCATTTTTTCATGTGAAACCCGATGATGAGTCTCATTTGGAGGCACTACCTTTTGAGTCACGAAAGCCGCGGGAAACGGATATCGGAAGGGGAAATTCAGAATAAACAAGCTCACTGTCTTCTTAGTGCTGCGTTCGTTATTTCGTTCGAACGGCAAACAGATTGCGGGCGTTCGTGTCGCGTTCGAGGAAGCGTTCGAACGGTGTCGGTAATTCTGGTTTTGCTGCTAGCCTCACACCCCAGCCCATTTAGCTCCCCAAAGCCCATAAAACACATCCCAAATTAAATAAATAAATATTAATTTAATCATTAAATATTAAATATTTAAAATATTTACCAAACTTAAACTAAAATCATGCCTAATTTAAATAATTTGAATATATTATATACTAAAACTAAAAACAAGATATACCTAATTAAAATCAATCCTAACCAATTAAAGCCAATCATATATTTGACTTCCTAATCTAATAGATAATTACCAATCTAAAATATTTGTATTCCTAAACCAACACAAATTAAATATTACAACTTCCTAATTTAAAATATTTTGTCCCCCCTCAATCTTGTGTATACCTTTCTTGGAAATCCTAATTGAATACAAAATCCTTTCCTTGTGAGACAAGAAGAAAACCCTAGACATCTTCTATATAAACAACCCCTAACCAAAGCCATTTTTTGGCCTGGACACACAGAATTCACGCCCAACTCTCTCTAATACACGCCCAAGACACTTCACATATACACAAAAAAGAGAACAAAGAGCCCTAACCACCTCCTCCGTAGCCGAGACAACAAGAGCCTCAATCCTCCACCATAACCGAGACCACCACAAGCAATAACCCTCCTTAGCCAAATCAAAACATTCCCCTCCTGCACCGAGAACACATCCCCCCCCATACAGCCCTTACAACCACTAAAAAACCCCCTGAAAAACACTCAAAAACAGCCCCTGAATTACCTTAAAACAGCAGCCCAAATCCTTAAAAAACAGTAACATAAAAACTGCATAGATAATCTTAAAAATAATCACATACAACTGCACTAAGAACCCCCAAAAACTTGGAAGAGTTCATTGAAAACGTTAAAACAGGTGGCCCGAGCAGTGAGCAGCAAGACGAGGCCGAACAGGAGCAGAACGGAGTTCGAACCGCAAGCAAAACCGCAAAGCAGTGAGCTAGGACGCTGAACCAGTGAACCAGAAAAGTTGCGGAGCTTTACCCCTTCCGATCTTCGTGAAACGCGAGTCTGAGAGACGGCTTAAAAGGTTAGACCTGAGGGTACTTTTCACACCCATCTCTACGTGATTTTTGTTGTTTATTTTGGATTATATTTTACTTATTCGTGAATCCTGTTTATGTATGATGTGTGTTGTGGTATGGGATGAATGAGAAATGTGTTAACTCTCGCGGTATATCGGATGGAAACCCGGACATAAATTTCATAGCCGATTCCGAATGAACGGTAATATGATCTGTACTCGGGACACAACTCCACGTACCGCTTGAGTAAACGGCACTATCTTTTGCCTTGTGTTGCTTTGGTTTGTTTATTTTTCGTCACTTGAATTCTGTATGTTGTTTATTTATGCATGATTCAATCAAGCGCATGGGCTTAGTGAGTTAGTCCAAAGGTCCTCTATTTGAGAGACGAAGAGCCGAAAAGGCCACCTTTGTGACGCTACTTACTTCGCCGCCGGTTGATGTGTGTTCGGTTGGATACAAGATACGTTCAATCGGGCATACTTAGTTTGATATTATTGATTTTATCTTTTTATGCATGGTTCAATCAAGCGCATGGGCTTAGTAAGTGGAATGAAAGATCCCTTATGGGGAGGGGTTAAAACCCTTTACCACGATGTTTTGCCGCGCCGGTTGATGTGTGTTCGGATTGGATGTAAGATGTGTTTAATCGGGCATACTTGGTTTTGATATGATTGGCTCTATTTTTTGTATGTGTGATGTGACGCGCATGGGCTTAGTATGTTGGTCTAAAGGTCCCCTCTTTGGAGACCAAGAGCCCCAAAAGGCCACCTTTACGGCAGTACTTCGCCGCGCCCCTTTATTTTGTTGTTTATATATTGCGTCCCATTTCATGCATCGGGTCTGTTCCCGTTCGAACGCGTTTACGAACGCAACTCGAACGCGCATACATTTTGCCTTATCATGCATCAGGTCTCATTTCTGTTCGAACGCGTTAACAAACGCCATACGAACGTGAGCATTATGTTTCATTTCCGTTCGAACGCGTTAACAAACGCCATACGAACGTGAGCATTCTGTTTCATTTTCGTTCGAACGCGTTTACGAACGCTACACGAACGCAAACACACTGAACTGAGACATATTCATCACATGCCACGTATAATTGTTTCTTAGGTGATTTTTATGGAACCACACATAGTCATTCTTATCTTTGTGCACATAATAATGAAAAGCATGTATATATTAGTTGCGTCGTTTGCCTTAGTCTTGATTTAACGCATTACGATTCATATGCCTATGCCATGATGACTTTGGAGTATTATTTCTTGTGATATATCGGATGGAAATCCAGACATAAATTCCGTAGCCGATTCCGAATGGACGGTAATGCGGTCTGTACTTGGGATACAATTCCACGTATCACTTGGAAGAGTGCTCACATGTATGCTTGTGTTTTCATGAATATGATATGCTGAATGAAGTTGTATGTTCATTGTTACTTTGAGGTATTTTGTTAGACATGTGTTATTAGATATGAGATATATGCGAAATGTATGTATGAGTGTTATTTTGTACCCATGAATATAGAAGCATGATATTCTTAGGAATAAGTGTTACTTAAGCCTGATTAAATTATTATGTAAATCCTTTCATTACAAATGGCATAAGTAAGGGACCATTCCGAACCCAACGGTTTGAGGTCTTCCCTTGCGAGGGGTGAGTGCGGCCTTAAATCTCATTTTCCCGGTTCACACCGGGTGGCGACTCCATTATTCTCCGGTTTAGTCCCCCGTGGCTACTCCGTACTCCCGACCGGGCCGCGAGCCCGGGACAGCATGCGTCGCCCCAGATTTCTGTGTTCCCACAACGTCTATACTAGTCTCCAAGACTTATGGTTCATTGAGAAACCATTGGAATCATATATTCCAGTATACGACATGTACCGGTCTCAACGGGTTTACTATACTGACCAAGTAGTGTAAACATTGACCAGGAACTGTCTGAGAATGACAACGTCATGATACTACTCAATATCCGTTGCGACGCTTTTGCAACTGTATCATGACTAATCATTCTAGGGTCATTACGTATTTACCATATAGAAAGATAGATTTATTATAGAAACTGCATATATTATTCATAATAATAATGTTTTACAGAAGTATTCAACAGAAATACAACCGGGAATTGGCGTTCTGAGCACCAACCCCAACATATATATATATATATATATATTATTTGTCGAATTATCTGTTATATTATTCAAAAATTGATCAGATAATATTTATTTTATTGTTATAATAAGGTTCTTAATTAATATATTTATTAATTTAATTTTATAATTTAATAGTATTTTATAATTATATTAGGATAGTATAATATGTTTTCTTATAATAATGAAGTTCTTACAAAAGTATAATATTTATTTTCTAATGTAATAGGTTTTTATTTAATAAAAAATTAATTGTAACTATATTTTAATTTTATAATTTACTAATAAAATATTAATTATAGAAGTTAATTGTAAATATTAAGTGTCACATTTATTTTTTATTTTAATGAGAGATCATAATATTTCTAATATTATAGGTTTCTTTATTTAATTTTATAATTTAATAATAATAAATTAAAATATTGATGAATTAATGGGTTTCTTATTTTAATAGTAAATTATGTTCTTATATTGTAATATGTTTTTTATGTTAATAAATTATTTTTATCATTTATAATATTTTATTTATTGTAGAGATTATGACAATTGTAAATAATTTAATAATATTTTTTAATTTTAAAAGGATATTATAATATATTTTCATGTTATAATATAATTCTTATAAAATTATAATATGTATTTTTATTGTAATATGATATTTATTTAATAGATTTATTAATTTAATTTTATAATTTAAATATAAAACAACCACGTGGCGCGATGAGGAATTAAAAATGTTTACTTTATATATATATATATATATATATATATATAGGTTCTTTATTTAATTTAATAATAATAAATTAAAATATTAATTAATTAATTTAATAGGTTTCTTGCTTTAATAGTAGATTATGTTTTTATATTTTAATAGGTTTCTTATGTAACATCCTGAACCCAGGAATGTTACCGCCAGATGACAGACTCCCACTGTCACCTAAGCCTCAGACTGAAACCATAATCAACCATACATGCACACATTTTCTCATCAAGTAGAATACCTGTGTGAAATATTAAACATGACACGTACACAATCCAGATGTGAAACAACCACACATATATACATAGATTATACATCACAGAAACTCAAAAGAAACTACATTCTATATGAATGTAGACACAACATGATGAACCCATAAAACTAGTGACTGCAATGCTGCTCATGTTTCGGATCCATGTCTCTCAAAATACAACATTGGCTCACCAAAAGAAAGGTCCTGCAAAACCTGGAGAGTGGGGATGAGTCATAAGGAACTCAGTGAGTGAAGCTATAAAATCAGAAAACAAACAGTATTAGAAATGTTCATATTCAGAGCAATAACTTCCAAAATTCTTAAATTATAAACCAGAGTGTTCCCTTTCAATTCATTTGAAAACAATTAAGAAAACATCAGTATCATCATCAGAAATATCACCAGTCAATCTGTACATAATCATGTGGTCTTACGGCGTTGTACGCACGGTCCCCCAAGCCACTAAACCAGACGACAGTGGTGCTATCAGTGCCACCAACCTGTCTCTGAAATATCTGGGTCTAGGGACGTTGTACTCACAGTCCCCCTAGCCCATTACTCAGAATCTAGAGGCATTTGTCATCTATAATCTTGTATCCAGTGTGCACACGTCTAAATCTGGTATCAATACCGATACCCATCAATACCATGTCCATCAATTCCATATCTGAATCAAGTAACATTTGTGGTGGGTTTTTTTCCTCATGCCTCCAAAATCATAAATCCATATATTTGAAATCATTTTCATCATCAAAACTTTTATCAGAAACCAAGTTTTATCAAAACTTTAACCATATTTCTCTTTTTCATGAAATCATCATTTTAAGGAAAACAAATAAATCAATGATTTACAAAATCATAACCAAAACCACATTCAAAACTCTTAAATAAGTACTTCACTCACAGAGTTAAGGCAAATCGGGTGTGGTATGCGGCGTCGATGACCTCGAGTGGCTTATCGTTGATCTAATGTCAAAGAAACCGTTAGATTTTCATATAATAAATGAGAAAAGTATATGCAATCAAATGTAAATATTCATGCCTATGGTATGACTTATCATGTGGTTACTCATCTATACAAAGCCCATAGAGTGCCCCTAAACGTCTTAAAATTAAACTGGAATGGTTTTAAAATAAATCCTGGAACAGCACTTGGCGTAGTGACACAGCCTCTCTGCGCGTCGCGACACGCACCAAAAATCTAGTAACCATATTCTGCCTCAAGCGTCGCGACGCAAGTTCTTTTGGCGTCGCGACGCGAACCAGTTTTCCAGGATCTAGAATTTTAATCACACTTCATACACAATTTCTTCAACACCATACAACCCACAATCATAACAAATACATCACTTAGCATCAATTTCACTCTTTAATACCACCACACAACCAAGTCATAATCATAACAAATACACCACATAACATCAATTACACCTTCATATAACCATTTATAAACCCAACTAAATTTCACACTTAGGGATTTCACAACTTTGGGGTTTCACAAATCTTTCACTTTCCAATTCAAAAATTATGAATACATCATCAAACACAGACTATCATCATTCTTTCAAACATCAATCCGTTAAAATTCCATAAATCAAAGTTTGGGTTTACCTTTTCTTCACCTTGAATCAATTTGTTTGTTCACAACTTAAGGTACCCAAACTTCATTTCTTCATTTCTAAACTAGCATATGACTTTGGAGCATAAGTTTTTGGGTTTTAAGAGATGAAGATTTACTGCATTGACTATGGAGTTGAGTTGAAGAATGAGAGAAAGAAGAAAAATAAGGGGAAAACATGGAATGAGCTTTTGTTTTTTTTAATCTACCAAAAACATGCATGATGGACATTTGTTGATGAGGCTTGACAAATAGTCTAAAGCCTTGTAAAAAAATGTTCACAAGTCTAGGTACAAATAAACATAATGGTATTGATCCAACTCTTATAATTCCTACCGGACCTAATGATTTAACTCAAACATTATAAACACTGCGACTAAAATCAAATCTTTATGCCATCTCCAAATTTATTTGCTATCTCCCGGAATAATTTAATCTCAGTCACTGAATTACTAATCTAATCGAGTTATGAAATTCAAGTCGTTACAAATTCTCCCCCCTTAAAATGATTCGTCCTCAAATCAAAATGCTGAAATAATAAGGGACATACCTTCTGCAAATAAATGAGGATATTGCTATTTCATGATAGCTTCTGGCTCCTAAGTCGTCTCTTGACCCTTGTGGTGTTGCCAAACCACCTTAACTGAGGGAATCCAGCTAGTCCGTAATTTCCTTATTTCTCTATCCATTATAGCTACTGGCTGTTCCAAATTGGATAAATCTCGGCATATATCAATTGTTTGAGGCTCTAAAACATGAAATTTATCGTATAAGTATTTATGTAGCATAGACACATGGAACACCGGATGTATTCCGCTCATATTAGGTGGAAGTGCTAACTCATACGCTCTACTTCCAACTCTGCAAAGTATTTGAAACGGCCCAATATATCTAGGGCTAAGTTTACCTCTTTTGCCAAATCTCATAACTCCTTTAAAATGAGATACCTTTAAAAATACCGAATCACCCACTTAAAACTCCAAATCTTTTCTTCGGCGATCAACATAACTTTTCTGGCGACTTTGAGCCGTCTTCATCATTCCTCTAATCAACTTTACCTTTTCCACTGCATCATGTACCAAGTCAGGTCCATGTAATTTTTGTTCTCCTGTTTCAAACCATCCCACTGGTGATCTGCATTTTTGACCATATAAGGCTTCAAAATGAGCCATCTGTATACTTGCCTGATAATTATTGTTATAGGCAAACTTTATAAGTGGCAAATGCTGGTCCCAACTACCTTGAAAATCTACTACACAAGCTCGTAACATATCCTCCAAGGTTTGAGTGGTTCGTTCTGATTGTCCATCTGTTTGAGGATGGAAAGATGTACTAAAACGTAATTGAGAACCCAAGATTTCTTGGAATGATTGCCAAAATTTAGATGTAAATTGGGAACCTCGATCAGAGATTATTGAGACATGTATTCCGTGTAATGACACTATCTTATCCAGATACAGCCTGGCATATTGAGCTGCTGAAAAGTTAGTCTTTACAGGCAGAAAATGTGCGCATTCCTTCAACCTATCTACAATCACCCAAATGGAATCATACCTTTTTGAGGTACGAGGAAGTTCAGTTACAAAATCCATAGTAATCTTCTCCCATTTCCATTCAGGAATATCCAAACTTTGAAGCTTCCCTGCTGGTCTCTGATGCTTTGTTTTTACCTATTGACAAGTAAGACATTTAGCAACAAACTCCACTACATCTCTTTTTATACCATCCCACCAATAGAGATTTTTTAAATCATGGTACATTTTGGTAACTCCAAGGTGCATAATATAGGATGAGGCGTGGGCTTTCTCTAACAATGAGCTTCTCAACTCAGGAATTAGAGGAACAAAAATTATGCCTTTCTTTCTCATGAGATTTTCATTGTCTACATAATACTCCTCATCCACACCTTGCTTTAGTTTATCTCTGATCCGTTGGATTTGAACGTCTGTTTCCTGAGCAGTTCTAATCTCATCCACCAGTGTAGATCGGACATGAATCTGAGCCAGCAATGTTCCTTGATTTGTTACTTGAAAACTTACCCCTTCTGAAATACATTTCTGCACTTGTCTGGCTGGTTGCCACCTCTCAGTTGGTAGATGAGCTAAACTCCTCATAGATTTCTTGCTTAAGGCATCAGCTACGACATTAGCCTTACTAGGATGATATTGTATTGAACAATCATAATCTTTCAACAACTCAATCCATCGCCTCTGCCTCAAATTAAGATCTTTTTGACTCATAATATACTTGAGACTTTAATAAATGACAATATAAATAAAAAATCATATTATTTTGATTTTTTGAAAATAAAAAAAGGTTATAGATAAGCTTGGTTTTGCTTTTTGATAAACAGGTGAAGAGGCATCCAAAACAAGGAGTTGAGAAGATTTTGATCATCATAAAAGGCTCACATAAATGTGAACTGTGAAAGGAAAAAATATTTTGTTTGGTTTTTGAGAAAATTAAAAAATAATAATAATAAGGATTTATCTCATCCGTTGAGTACACGAATTCTTCACAAAAATTAAAATAGTGTTCGTAATTATATTCACGCACACACGTATCGTTGGAGGTGAGGAGATAAGATGAGAAATATCATGATTCAAAGAATCGTGATTGAAAGAGATCCAAATTTAGAGATATAATTTCTTCTTAATATCTAATTGTTATATACGGATCCGAATTTTAATATTCATGTAAAGAAAAATTTTATTTTTATTGTGAACATGTTTCTACTGCGCATAAACTCTAAAAATCAACAATTTAGTTATTAAATAAGTTACTATTCACATATTATTATATAATATTTTATATATATTCATTTTATTGTAATTGTCAGTGGTGGTTGAAGTTACTAATAATTATTTATATACTAAAATAATATAACTAAAGTGATCGCATTCAATTTGATTAAAATAATATAAATTTATTTACATGATCTTTTTTTATTAATATTATATAATTTTTATATCATATTATTATTACTTATAATTAGGGGTGATCACGGTTTCGGGTCAAACCGCAACCCGACCCGAACCGCACTGACTCGAACTGCATCGCGTGTTTTAAAAAAATTAAAAATGATTTCAGGTCAATCTGAACCGAACCGTAAATTTCTGGTCAGTGTGCGGTTTTGACCCAACCGCGACCCGAATCGCCCAAAATCGCAAATTTTGACTCAAATCGCGACCCGAACCGCCTAAACCGCCTACCCACGTTCAAATTAGATATTATTTTATATTTTTCTTCTTCTTTAACCATGAAATTTAATATATTTAATAATCATATGTCAATTTGCAATGTATAAATGAAAATTATGTATTTTTTCTCTTCAATTATTATGTGAAAACACACAAAATTTTCTTTAAAAAATTTATAATCCAAACCGCCGACCCGAACCGCCCAAACCGCTAAACCGAAAACCCGAACCGCCGCGGTATTCCTTATCAAATTTATGGTTTCAGTTTCTAATTTCCCAAACAGCCAACCCACACGGTTTAAAGTGAAAAACGAAAAAACCGACCCGAACCGCACCGCGAAAACCCCTACTTATAATTATTTTTACATTAAAATCATAAAATTAAAATGAATTTCTTCAATTTAATTAAAATTATATAACCTTATTTTATTTGGAAAAACTTATCATTTTACTGTTCAGTTTGTGACATAAATAATCATATGACACTTTTGTATATATAAATTTGTCATAATTATCCCGCGTGTGGTAGAACTCAAGATCCGACTTTCAGATTTTGGATTCGAATCAAGTGAATATATTTCTTATAATGATAATTAGATATTTTACATACTTTATTTAAGATCAGATAGGATGATTTCACGACATCATTTATAACGTTTTCAAAAAAAATATGTCAGAATTGAGAAGATTTAGGCTCAAATCTCAATAAGGTATTGATTCATAGTAAAATTTAAAACGGCACGTATTTGAAGAAAACGAGCTATTTTTGAATTGTTTTCTTGTATTGTGCAAAACTGCAAATGACTTAAATTGGTGACATGATATAAATATTCCCTTCAAAAAAGGAAACAAAAATTAAAAACAAATACCCTTTTAATGTCACAGTTCAAAAATTTTGTCTTTAAATTTTTTGCTCCACTTGCGTGACAGGCGATACCAAACAAATCCCGACGCCCATTTCGATTCCATCAGCGGGACCAAAATTAAAATCTCCTTATCCCATAAAACATAATTTTTAAATATTTATTTAATGATTTTATTTACAAATTGAAATTTTGTAAAAGTTAGCATTTTTAAATTTTGATCATCATCAAAATATTTAAAAAAAAATGACCCACAACTATTATTCTTAATATAAATTAAAATCACACACCGTCATTTTTTATTAATTATTTATTCATCATATATATTTTTTAATTGTAATATCAAACCGAACATAAATTTCGCTCACCCAAGTAATTAAAATATATAGTTTGCACTTTGCAGGGTATAATTGATTTTTTTATTTTTTAGAAATGTTGGAAATATCGTCACTAAATTACTCAATCCATGCTTAAGTAGGGCATGTAAAACCTCCGACTATCCCCGATTTTTATAAGAAACAAACTCTCTGAATTCGAACCCATAACTTAAAAGTAAGATCCCGAACTCTACACAGTACATAATTGATATATCAAATATGATGATATCTTATAAGTGGGACATGTGATTATCTAAAACTCATATGTTTATTTGTTTGAAGTCCTTTTTCATTTCAATAAATCGTATCAACAAAAAGTGAACATAATCAGACAGGTTCTGCAAAGGGTTCTTTGGTTTAATGATTGAATTTAAACATATACTTCCATTATTTAGTGAAAGAACTAATATTAGATGCACTTCAGAATTTAGATGCATGCAAGCACCCAAAGTTGATTTAAGAAAGAGACTCGCCTACAAAAAAAAAAAAAAAAAATGTGTTAATTAAATTAGGAATGGTAGAATGAGAATTGTAGTTAATGGGTAAAAATCAAATGTCATTGTGAATATAAGAGGTCAGACAGAAGGGTTCGAGTCCGAGGTACAAGTTCGATGTGGTTAGGTTCCAGGTGGTCAGGCTCGAGGGCACTAGAGCACTTGTGAAGACTGACTGGAGGTGTTCAAGTCAGGTCCGGTATCAGACTCTCATGACAGTCTCGGCATTCAGAGCCTCGTGTCAGCCTCAGAAGTCAGAATCGACCCAGCAGATCAGACTCGGTCAAGGAAAAGAGAGGAGATCAGACCAAGCACCGTGAGTCTCTATACATCAACCCTACATGTTAGTAGATGCAATAAAAAGGTATTACTTGTTCTGACAGATCGACCTGACGAAGTCATATGACCTTTTCAACCCGACCTGATTAAGAAGAGAGTAATAGGTCGGTGCTACCAAATCTTATGCACATATATGGATGACGTAAGGCCTATATGAAACCTAGAGTCGCCAGACCGTTGGATGAGCATAACGTATGAGTAATGAGCAATAACGTAGTGTAATGAGTAATAACGTCCGAGTAATGGGCAATAATGTACAAGTAATGTGCAATAATGATAGGGAGACGTGGCCAACATCACATGTGTGAGTTACAGTAAATCTAGTGATACTATTTAAAGGGAAAGAATACTCAGTTCAAGGGGATCCCTCAATTAGTAATTTTCATTTCCATTATTTGTAAAAGAACTCTAAAAAGCTTAGTGTAAGAGAGGGATAATGCAGGTCGGTCTGACCCGAGATGATAATAAAAGTTTTATTTCTTTGTCTCTGTGGACGTAGGTCGGGTCCATCCCGCCGAACCATGTTAAACCCTCTGTTTTGTCTGTGTGTTTTCTCGTCTTTTGCTAAGTTTGTATTTGGTCCACAAACTAAACAAATTTACAATTGAGGAATGATTGTTAGAGAAGTGGTTTTTCCCGAATTACTCCGGAACGAAAATCAACTGTCAATAATTAATAAATTGAAATTTATAAAAGCTAACATTTTTAAATTTTACTCATCATCAAAATATTAAAAAAATGAAACACAACTATTATTCTGAATATAAATTAAAATCACACATCGTCATTTATGATTAATTATTTATTCATCATATATATTTTTTAATTGTAATATCAAACAGAACATAAATTACGCTCACCCAAGTAATTAAAATATATAGTTTGCAGGGAAAAAAAGAGAAGCTGGATGTGACATATAACATTATTTAAAAGAATGTTAGATACATAGTTATAATTGATCTATCTTTCTTTGTTTTTTTTTAATAGAAATGTTAGAAAATCTCGTCATCAAATTACTCAATGTAGACTCAAAACGAAGCATGTAAAACCTCCGAATGTTTCATGGTTTTATAAGAAATGAATCACTTGGATTCAAATCCATGACCTAAAAACAAGATTTTAAATCTTACATCATCAAATCACATTAAAACCTTAATTAATCTATTAAATATGATAATATCTTGTAAGTGGGACATGCGATTATCTAAAACTCATATGTTTATTTATTCTAAGTCCTTTTTCATTTCAATAAATCGTATCAACAAAAAGTTAACAAAATCAGACAGGTTCTGTGAAGGGTTCTTTGGTTTAATGATTGAATTTACACACACACTTCCATTATTTAGTAAAAGAACTAATATTAGATGCACTTCAGAATTTATATGCATGCAAGCACCCAAAGTTGATTTAGGAAAGAGACTCTCCTAAAAAAAAAAAGTGTTAATTAAAAATAAGATGATTGTCTCATAAACCATAATTATTTTAAAAATAATCAAATCCCACTATAAAATATTGTTTTTCTTTCCCTTATTGGCTTAAAATATTCACTTAATTATATTATACATCAACTCGCCATAATACCACTAACATAATACCAATCCATGCGATGTGATTGTGCAATATTTGATGAATATTTGATCACAGCTGGAGTCACATTGATGATGTGTTTATTTGAGAACAGTGAGAATGGGAGAACGGGACAATGTCAATTATTTTTGTTAAGAGTTGTTTATTTTTTAAAATTTAATGAAAATGAAAATGAAAATGAAAATGAAGGTAGGGTTCGCATATTTAAAAGTCTCACTATTCAATTAGAATGAGTTAGAAATTATAATATTACTCATAAAGTAAATAATTAATAAAGCAATAATTAATTAATATTAATTTATAACTAATAAATAATATTAATATTAATTTATAAATAATAAATAATATTAATATTTAATAGGTTAAAATTAATTAATAATTAATAATTAATCAATATTTAATAATTAAGTGTGACAAATGAATCAATATCACATTTTTGAGCCTGGCAAATGAATTAGTATCCGTTTCAAGTATTGGATCAATGATTAAGAGATAAATAAGACTCATATATATATATATAAATAATTATAGGGGGATATTTTTTTAGTGACATTCTAATGACATTGTTGCTTCAAGCAGTTGTACATTCTAATCTCTCTCCATAATATACAACTGCTTGAAACATGAATGTGACTAGAATGTCACTAAAAAAATGTCATATATATATAAATTTAGATTTATCTAAAAATGATAATTTCCTCAAACTTTTGTAGGGAAGTAAGATGTTTGTTTAAGAGTGGCAATGAGTCGGGCCGAGCCCGACAAGGATAATATTAGCTCGGGCCCGGGAAAAGCCTGGCCCGAGTCCGGCAAGAAAAATATTAGCCCAGTCCCTGGAAAAGTCCGACTCGAGCGTCTACTGGGCCAGACTTTATTCGGCCTATTTTTTATAAAAAAAAAGTTAAAAATATATAAATACAAAATACATTCACATTATATGCAAAGACAATTCACAAATATATCAAAAGTTTTATCGATAAACT
Organism: Zanthoxylum bungeanum; assembly: GCA_019454045.1. Lineage (NCBI taxonomy): Eukaryota > Viridiplantae > Streptophyta > Magnoliopsida > Sapindales > Rutaceae > Zanthoxylum > Zanthoxylum bungeanum. The sequence goes on from SKCR01028370.1 coordinate 114,976, forward strand.
AACAATCCAAATACTACAAACAAATAGAAATACTATAAACTTATTAAAAAATATTTTTTTAAGCCCGATCCGGACCGGGCCCAGACTTAATATGCTAAGCCCGGCTCGGACCCAATCCGAAGTCCGGCTTCTAAATCTAGGGCGCGGCCTGATATTTTTTTATCTCGAACCGGGCTGGATTGAGTCCATATTTTTCTACCATTTCTATGTTTGTTTGATTGTTCTAAATACAACAACTTTTATAACTATGGCGAATGAGGAAATGTGTGGTTAGGCGAACGATCTAGATTTCAAATCCTCATTTGTATCATGCTAGTGATTGAAGGGGCTGTGGATCGTGGACTGCTGCGTCAATTGCCAAACGACACAGCGACTAGGACGACAAAAGAGTCAGGACGATTAATACATGCTGCAGTTAATCCCACGGTTTAGCGGTTAGACAGTGCTACCCACGACTTGGCAGTTCATCGCGCATAATTTGACAGTTCCCCATGATCAGACATTTATGACACATAACCTGGTGGTTAGAGGCATGATCCAGCAATTGCAGAGAATTTTACGGAGTGAAACCGCCCGAGCAGTTAATGAGTTCCACTATAAAAAAGCTCACTCATGAAAAAAAAAATGAAGACTCAATACGAGCATTTTATTTTGTAGCTTTGTAATCTTATGACTGTAATTTGTGCGCTTGTGCCACTTGGAGGTTGATTCACTTGATCAAACACTTCTTGCTGGGAATGTGTCTCAGGAGGTTTGAACCTTACACGCTCTTTTGACAAAAAAATGTGCAAACAGTTTTTGGCGACCACATTGGGAGACTTGGTGTAAGGAGTGAAAATGCCTCCGAAAAGAAACACTCAAACTGGCTCAAGTACGGAGGAAGGGGGACTGGAGCAAACCAACCAACCTCATGTTCCAGCCATAGTAGGCCATTTTGAGGGCCTGGCAGACGCTAGTCGATATGAACCTATGTGGGAGCTCAGCCCTAACGCAGTTCGCGCCTTGATCGGTGAGTTCACACAGGATACAGATTAGGCTTCAAAATGCTCACATCATAGATAAATTTACTTCGGCTAGTAATTCACATTACGAAACTATGGTCAAACACTTAAGCTCATTGAATGAACTTATGGCCAAACGTGTAAACGGGGGGACAATCATACCGTGGACTACACCCCTTCCTGCATCAAGTAATCATGATGCCGGTCCAAGTAATGTGCCTCCATGAGGGTGCACTGCCTCTATGATTTCCATGGAGGGGATAAGTCCTTGAGGCAATAGTCCATATCTGGGACCAAATCTACATCAAGGGCTAAACATGGCACAACATGAAGTAGTGTTGCCCCAAGGTCCATAGGGTTCACAAGGATAAGGTCACGACTATGCCCCATTTGTGAGAGGACCGCAACACCACCCGTAGCGGTGCCATTCAATGGCAACGATATATTAAGGGAACATATGACCGAAATTCTTCAGAATCAATTCGGCCTAGGAGTGAGGCTCATTCGGCCAATGTATCAAAAGACATATCCAGAATGGATCGACTTGGCGTATCCATGGCCCAGTAATTACAAAATATCAAAAAATTCCTGTTTACAGGTTATGGGGAAGTTTCGACCATAGATTACATAGGCCTATTTACACTCCAATGTAGGGAAACAAAAGATTTCCACAAATTGAGACTGTTTCACGGTTCGCTGTCAGGAGTAGCGTTTTCCTAGTACATGGGGAGCGAAAACGACAGACGCATCACCTATATCAACAAGGAACTAAATACCCAGGTGCACACGAAATTGATCCATCTTTTACAAAAATATAAAGATTGTTTTGCTTGGGATTACAATGAAATGCTTGGTTTAGATAAAACCTTAGTAGAACATAGACTACCTATTATGCCAAACCACATGCCGTATAAGCAACCCCCAGGAGGTTTGCGCCCAATGTTATGCCTGACATCAAAAAGGAAGTCGAGCGCCTCTTAAAGGCGAAGTTCATCAGGACGATCAGATATGTAGAATGGCTATCGAATATCATACATGTCATGAAAAAGAATGGGAAATTAAGAATATGTATAGACTTTAGAAACTTAAATTTGGCAATACCAAAAGATTAATACTCAATGCCTACAGTAGATTCCTTAGTCGACTCCACAGCCGGATACCAAATGTATTCCTTTATGGATGGATATGCGGGGTATAATCAAATTTACATCACCGAAGATGATATCCAAAACGAAGTTCAGATGTCAAGGGTCTTTGGGATGTTATGAGTGGGTGGTAATGTCATTCGGCCTAAAAATATCGGAGCCACCTATCAACGGGACATGAATCTAATTTTCCATGACATGATCAATAATTTTGTGGAAGTTTATGTGGATGACATAGTAGCGAAGTCTATGACCGATAGCGAACATTTTGGCCACCTGACAATGGCTTTTGAACGAATGAGGAAGTTTAAATTAAAACTTAACCCTGCCAAATGTGCTTTTAGAGTTAGTGCAGGAAACTTTTTGGGCTTCCTAGTCCACCAGCGGGGAATCGAGATTGACATTAATAAATCTCGGGCGATTAGTGAAGCCAGACCGCCCAGGAACAAAAAAGAATTGCAAAGGTTCATTTCTAACTGTGCAGGAAAAACCAAAGTCTTCTCACCCTTGCTAAGGCAGAAGGAAAATGACGAATTCATCTGGACCGAAGAACATCAAAAAGCTTTCGAGAACCTGAAGAAGAACTTATCACGGCCGCCGGTGATGGTATCCCATGTGCTAGGACGACCGATGAAGCTGTACATATCCGCTGAAGAATAATCCATAGCTGGGATGATCGCACAAGACGACAACATGAATGTCGAAAGAGCTATCTATTATATCAGCAGATAATTACTGAAATATGAATGTAATTATTCTCCAATGGAGAAATTATGTTTGGCTTTATATTTCACATGTACCAAACTACGTGCCTACCTGAGGCCGACTACTGTGTATTTAATTACGAAAATTAATATAATAAAGTACATGTTTTCTCATCCGATTTTGCATCAAAGAGTTGGTTTTTGGTTGCTATCATTGTTAGAATTTGACATAAGACGTGAACCCCAAAAGGCAGTAAAAAATCAAGACCTAGTAGATTTCTTGGCCGACCACCCATGCCTAAGCATCACTAAGGAAATGGGGATGAAAGTGAACGAATACAGTATCAAGCCATGGATGATGCATTTTGATGGCTCTAGCACGTCGAATAAAGCAAGGAATGGGAATAGTCTTGATCAGTCCGCTAGTAGAATCATTCCAGTTCTTGATCAAGTTGGACGAATGTTGCACTAACAATCAGGCCGAATATGAGGCCTTGATATTTGGATTAGAAATGCTCATTGATATGAAAATAAAACACGTGTCCATCAAGGGAGATTCGTAATTGGTGATCTAGCAAGTAACAGGGGCCTTCAAGTGCCAAAGTCCATCGGTCACAGCACTGTTGGAAATAGCTAAAGAACTGCTAGACCAATTTGACTTTGTAGAGCTGGAGCACATCCCAAGGGCAAAAAATGAAATGGCTAATGAATTGGCCCAAGCAGCCTCAAGGTATAAACTGACAAGCATGAGTAACATATACAAGAGAGAAGAGGCCAAACCAGCCTTGGTGAGATGAAAAAACGCAATGAACGTCATGGCCACTGAAATCCAGGATGAAAGACGAAATGTGAACGACTGGAGAAAAGAGATCAGGGAGTTCTTGGGACAACCAGAGAATGGGGGAGACCAGAAGCTAAGACTGAGGGCCATAAATTTCGTGATATCAGAAGACGTGCTATATAAGAAACGTCAAGATGGTCTGTTGTTAAAATGTGTAGGTCCAACCGAATCCAAGACTATTATGGCCGAAATACATGAAGGGGTCTGTGGGGCTCACCAGACAGGGATCAAGATGAGATGGTTGATCATAAGAAATGGTTATTATTGGCCGAAAATGGGAGACTCATGCATACTGTATGTGAAAGGGTGACTGGCTTGTCAGAAGCATGAGCCCATCCAAAGGGCACCAGCGACCGAAATGGCTCCCATTATTAAGTCATGGCCATTCACGGGATGGGTGATGGATTTGATAGGAAAAATATACCCTGCATCTAGCAGGAGACACACCTTCATCATTGTGGCTACGGATTTCTTCACCAAATGGGTGGAAGTAATCCCAGTGATAGAGATCTCTCAAGAAAAAATCATCAAGTTCATAAAAGAGCATATTATCCATCGATTCAGCATCCCTCAGACGTTGATGGTGGATCATGGAACCTCGTTGAACGGCGAAAAAGTTAGGAACTTCATGACCGAATATGGGGTTCAATTAGTGAACACTACTCCGCATTACCCCCAGTCAAATGGCCAGGCAGAGTCGTCCAACAAAACCCTAAAATGGTTGATCCGAAAAATGATAACGGACAATGCTAGACAATGGGACGAGTGTTTAAGTCAAGCTTTGTGGGCTTACATGACGTCACCCCGAACGAGTACTTCGGTCACGCCGTTCCAATTAGTGTATGGTTAAGAGGTCGTATTACCCGTGGAAGTCAATATCAAATCCACTATGGTGGCCTTGTAAGAGGATCTGACAAAGGAAAATTACAGTGAAGCAATGATCCAAAACTTGTTAGAATTGGACGATATCAGATATGACGTTATTAACCGTTTGGAGGCGCAGAAGTCCAGGATGGCTAAGGGATATAATAGAAAAGTCGTGGCCAAATCGTTCAAAAGAGGGGAGATAATGTGGAAAACCATACTACCACTAGGTGCCAATGACCCTGCATATGGAAAATGGTCGCCCAAATTGGGAAGGCCCATTCGAGGTAGAGAAGGTATTGTTAAATGGAGCCTGTCATTTGAAAGATCTAAATGGAAAAAGGCATGCCAATGCGATAAACGGCAAGTACTTGAAAAAATATGTGCATTCTTTGTGGGAACACGAGAATGCAATGTTCTCCAAATAACATAAAAGGGTACAACATAAATATGTATTTTCATTAATTCAGGACGAAAACGTCCTCAAAAATACAAACAAAAGGACGAGCGTAGCGTCCCAACAATACACATAATTATTGGCTGGTCGAAGATCGTTGAAGCTCGTCGGGCGAATCCTTCAGGAGCGAGAACTTCTCCCCCAGGTTCTGTCATTCTCTCTGCATCTCAACATCAGCCCTCACTAGATCAGCCAGACCCCTCTCAAAATCAACTCGGGCCAAATCCCTGAACTCGGCCATAATAGCAGTGGCCTCAGCTACCAGAGAGGCAACCTCTTTTTTCTTGGCATCCATCCTCATACGAATTTCCTCTATAAGGTGCTGGATCTCCTGTAATTATCGTTCTAAATCTAGCAGCAGCGAATCCTCAATAACAATTTCGTCCGTGGTTTCCCTTATGGTCTGTCGAAGATTATCAATGGTATCTCGAAGCCTTTCCTTCTTAGTTATGGAGGCATGCAGCCTGGCCTTTTGACTGTGTACGGTCCGATAGCGAAGAATGAGGGCCGGGACCTTGCTTTGCAAGTCTTGGAGAGAAAGACGGCATTCCGCTGAAATGGGCAAAACATGAAGACCAAGCAATCGGTCTAGCTCAGAGGAAGTCCTTTCCAATTTAAGTATATTCTCTGACAGGGCAGCGTGACCGATCTCTATTGTCATAAGTGAGGCATATTGGCCGAGAACCTCCCGAAGGGCCTCCAAGTCTGTTGTAGCCTAAGCCGGAGATAGGGGAGGCAAGGGCGAAGCAGAGGCTAACTGGTTCAGATCGCTCAAAATCTCCTGGACCGATTGCAAGAATTGATCCGGCGCCTGATTAAAAAAAGGCCAAATTTAGTAAACTTACAGTTTCGGGCCGGCGAGTTGAACTGGACTACTCAGCAGCTGTTGTCATAGGGACCTTGAGTGGCAATACAGGTTCTTCCATCGGAGACTGAGATATAGGGGCATGAGATGTTGCCCGAGGAAGAGATGAGAGATGGTCCGAAGATGACGGTCGTTCAAGAACTACTATTTGTTAAATTGAATGATCAGGAGCTGCCGACCGAAAATTTGGAGACTGAGGAGCCAAAAATGACGACTGGTCAAAAGCAGAAAGCTCCTACGCCAAATGGATATGAGATGTTGCCCGAGGAGGAGAGGGTGGAACAGCCAAGGACGATGGCTGTCCAGAGTCTGAAGTTGGTTGCGCTAAAGAGACCGAAGACGCTGCCTGTGAAGGCGATGATTGTTGCGGCACGGCTGCTGACGGAGCCTCTGTAGAATCAGAATCGGAAGAGTCAGAAATATGAATAACCTCCCCATTTTCATAAATGCGATGAAGTACATCGTCTTTATACATAGACTGAGTCTCTTCCAATAACTCCAATTCGGCCAAACTAAAAAGGCTGTCTACATCACTATAACTCCCCATAAGCCCCATAGGGGGCATTCTGCGTACCAAAGGGTAAAGCCGTTTGAGATGACGCTAAAGAGGCCCGTCATTCGACCAAATAGGTTCTGGCCGAATAGGCTCGTCATCCGGGCCCTACACATTTGGGACAAGATCTTCCAATGGGGGCATTCAAATAAAGGATTGTCCCTTGAGATTTCCTCAACAAACGGGCGCGAACGGTCCAATTCTATACTTGACTCCATACCTTGAAGGTCGGCTCTGGGCGAAAGGTCAGAAGCAGCTGTTTCGCCCTCTTCTGGCGGTTGTTCCGTGATTGGAGCCTCGGCCACTTCATCGTCTTCTGATGGAAGGTGAACGACCGGGACTGCGGTAGATTCAGCATCCCCAAGTGGACCCTCAATCATAGGAGCTTCGGGCCCCAGAGCTTGAGTCGCTTCAGGCATGGTAGAAGATGGTTCCGTCCTAAGCACATGTACAAGATACAAAACTAATAAAATTCCAGATTGTATTTTAGCCCGACGTAAAAAAGAGGCAGTAGTTTCAGATTGTACCTTAGCCTGACGTATGAGCGACACGTCTGAATCAGAGCTATGAGTTGGGGAAGGTTGTTTTCGCTTAGCCTGTTTAATCTTATTCGGTTTGGCTGCCTTAATCGGTTTCTTTGCCCCCGCCGATTCCTACGACTTGAAAGAAAATGGGATGGTGGAAAAGATCCGTGCAGAAGGCAAAGAAAGAAGTCTCTCACGACTAGACGGCCAAAAACGGTCGAAGATAGAATGGACCGATGGACAAGGAGAAAATGAGACCGCAGAAAAGGAGGATAGTAAGGAAAGGGTCTCTGACAAGCATTGATCTATGTCTGAGAGCGAAAGAACTTTAAAACGGTCTGATGAAACAGAACGTGTATGAAAGAATGGAAGATGCCATCATTGAACGAGAATAAATTGGCGAGCAGTGAAGTTAGGCGAATAGACCTCCACTTCAGCCTTGTCATTGGCCCATGTCAAGATATCATGAATCAGGTCGCGGCTGGATAAAAACTTACGCCATATGCGATGAATTGACTCATCTTCTTCCGACTCGGGAATTTCATGGACGAAAGAAGGGCTGTCGCCCAGGGAGAAAGGGAAGAAAGAATGGACCCGAGAAAGGATGTAGAAGTATTCAAAAACGGTGTGAGGAATGAGAGAGGTTGGCGAACAAAAGACCAGCACAAGAATACGAATGATTTGACTCAATTGAGCCGAAGACTGGGAAATAGGCTCTAATCCAAAGCTGGACGAGCCAGAGAGGGTCAGAGGCGATCGGAGAAGCCCCAGACCGAAGTTGTCTTTGAAGAACAGCCAACCCACGATAAATAGTAGCCAACAAAAAGGAGGCCGGGTCCAAACGACGACCGTTAGCAAGGTCCGAAAAGATAGGGATGTAACCCGCCACAGGCTTCTAACTGGGCGCGCAAATGATATATTTGCAAAGCCAGTAATGAAGGAAAGATGTACGCTCCAACACCGAGACCGGACCGGTTGATTTGGAAAACACACGGAAGAAAGCAGAGTAGGACGTGAAGGATGAAGAGTCCATTGAATGAGGGGGAAAACAAAAGGTGGTACATGCAGAAATGGTCGTACCTAAAGGGGCCAACCCGGTCAGAGCACTGATATCGCGAAGTGTAATGGTGAAAGGACCAGCAGGGAAAAGGAAGACGTTGTAATTGAAAGACCAAAAGAGTAGTGAGGTGGGGAACATATTTCGATCGAAAGAGGGCAAAACCAATGAAAGCTCGTTGAGAGAAAGGAAGCCATGTTCTTCAAGAAAAGTGCGAGTATCCGCATGTAACAACATACGTTGGAACCATGTCTCAAATGAAGAATCATGTTTAGGCCATGTGCGGATGAGATTGGACTGAGCTAAGGGAGAGATGTTCAATGGTTCTGAAAAAGGAAGGTTAGAAGTGGAAGGAAACAACTGAGTCAATGGGGCTGTGGCAATGGCGTTGTCATCAACAAAGATGGGGCCTAGAGAGCACTGGTCATAGTTCTCATTAAGGATATGAACGTCGAAATCACTCACAGAGGAGTCACCCAATGCCATTTGGTAATCACCGAAAGTAGATGAGTCATTTTTGGGAGCGGAAGAAGAAGACATCATTAGCACAGAAAGTTGAGAGCACGAAAGAAAAGAGTTTTGCAAAGTAGAAAGTAAAGTGAAAATAAGAACTGGCCAAGCCCTTATATAACGAAGGCGAAAAGCTCACCATAGGACATGTGTCACAACCCAAGTCAACGAAGGAAGGAAAGGGCAAGAGAAAGAAAAGAATGAAGAGTCGCCCTAGACATGTGTTGTGACACGATTCGATGTAAAGGATAAGGGTGACGTGTGACGTGAAGTGACACTGAAATGAAGCGAAAAATGGCTTATTAATAGGCGTCATGATGAAACGTGTTGGGGAAGGTCACACATTTATTGAATAAATGATGGGCTCACATAGGAAACGTAAAGGACGGCCCATAAGACACACAAGAGACAATAGGGCGAAGACCTGCAGGCCGACACCAATATACAGCCATTAAATACAGACCCGACGTTACCCAAATTGAAAATTCACCTCGATTTCACTTCCAACTCGATCAAGGTGAATTTGGGGGACAACTGTTGACCAAAGAAAATCGCCATAGGACGGGCGAACATGTATCGCGCCACAGAACGATTTACAAACAGGGCGACAATGGGAAAAGCAATCAGAACGATCGCCAAACGACACATCGACTAGGACGACAAAAAAGTCAGGATGATTAATACATGCTGCAGTTGATCCCACATTTTAGCGGTTAGACAGTGCTACCCACGACTTGACAGTTCATCGCGCATAATTTGACAGTTCCCCATGATCAGGCAGTTATGGCACATAACCCGGCCGTTAGAGACATGATCCAGCAATTGCAGAGAAGTTTGCGGAGTGAAACCGCCCGAGCAGTTAACGAGTTCCACTATAAAAAGCTCACTCATGCAAAAAAAAAAGAATGAAGACTTAATACGAGCATTTTATTTCGTAACTTTGTAATCTTAGGACTGTAATTTGTGCGCTTGTGCCCCTTGGAGGCTGACTCACTTGATCAAATACCCATTACTGGGACTGTGTCTCAGAAGATTTGAACCTTACATGCTTTTTTGACAAAAAATTATGCAAACAATTTTACTCATAAATCAAGAATTGAATGTCATTTCAGCCATAAGATGTCAAATAGGTGGACCATTCTAAAAATGGTGCAATTATTTCAAAAGAAAAATTGAAATGAAAGCAAAATTGGGCAAAATAAATTGGCTTTTATTTTCTTGCCCCCTATTCCTATAGCCATTCATTATTTAGCTTGACCAAGATCTTCACGCTAGATTCCCCTATAACCGTCGTTCTAGAGAATCCAGATCACCAACATCTCATTCCAATCTCAGCCGTCCAAACGCCATTAAAATCGCCGAACCTGCGTAGTACGGAATCATTGATCCCGCGGCATTATAATTACCCAGAGGAATATATATATATATTATAAATAAATTAAATAATGCAAAAATATCATTTTTCGATTATATAACATAATATATTAATTATAATTTTGAAGTGTAAATTTATACTTTGATTCAAAAATTGTGTATAATAAAATTAAACTTATAAAATTATTTAATATACTGATAAATTTTATAGTAAATTTTAAATTATTTAAAGTTTTAGAATTTTTTCTATGAAAAATATACTATCCTTTTAAATAATTTTAACTTTTCCGACGTCAAAGATATATAATAAAATTAGCGAATGGATCGAATTTTGAAAAAACTAATTATATTTTAAATATTTTTTATATAAATTCGGGTCTTAAAAAATACATTAAGTGTATCAAATTAAAATTTAATAAAAAATATTTTTTAATATTTTAAAATATTAACAAATATATTTAAATTTAATGAACTTTTTAAAAGTCCTGTTAATTTACCAACCTTAATATAAAATTAGGTGTTGTGCTGGTGTCAAGCAAACATGACACGTATAAAGGCCAAATGAGCGAAAGTACGGGCAGTGGCGGGCTGCCCGCGGTTCACGGGCAGGTTTTGTAGTTAGCGAAACAGAAACCTCGTAACATGAGCTTAATTAAAGGATCCACCTGCTATAATGGAATGATGGAAGCGACCTCACAATAATTACTATGAGCTTTCACAATAAATATCAATTTTCTTTCTAAAAAAAATATCTAAATTTAACATAAATCTTTTTTATTTTTTAAAAGGAAAATATATACACAAGTTGGCACTTGACAGTTGCAATGAAGTTACATAATTTTGCTTCAAAACAAACAATTCTTATTTTGATTCTTATTAATTTATTTTAGAAGTAAATTTCACATCAATTATTGGTAAATTTTAATCGTTTTATTGATGTTTTAATTTTAAAATACAGAAATTTTTAAAAAATGCAAAAAAAAAAAAAAAGAGAAATTAACGTTTTACAGGTTAATTTCTTGTTATATATAATGAACGACATTTCAATATTTTTTATTTAAAAACTAACTGTAAATTAATTTTGAGATTAAGTCAATGGGAGGCAAATGAAAATACTATAATAACATCATTAAATAAATTTTTTTTTTGCTTACTAATGGCATGGTGAAAGATTTGTTCAAATAAATAGACTAATATTTAATTATAATTTTAATGAATTATTAATCTATTTGTTCGAACATATTAGTATTTTCTAAAATCGTATTAAATTTAACAAAATTTATTTTCATTATTAAAAAAATAGAGGGGCCACAAGCGAAAAGAGGCCAAATCATCCATCGTGATGGGAAAAACGAAAAGAATAGAAGATGGTGGGGTCCGCACATGATGTGCTTTTGGGGAAGTGGGACCCGGTGAAGTGGGGGAAGAAAAAGACAAAATAGTAATGAGAGAGAAAAAGTGCAAGAGAAGAGAGAGAGAAGGGATGACGTCACCGGGGGGCTTTGAGTAAAGGAAGAAGCGGTAGGGCCCGCTGTGTGAAACCATGGGTGGTCTTGTCACAGGACTCGCTTGATGAAAGTCTTTACTTGCATTTGCGGAGCGTGCTGCTTACGCTTATAGTTATTGGTTTTTGGTTTTTGGTTTTTTTTTTTTTTTAAGTAACAGAGTGATTTTTTAATTAAAATAATTGTAATTATTTTAATCGACAGTTCCGTTTCGGGAGAATTTTATAAAAAATTTCGATTTAATTCGATTCGTTTTTTAATTAAAATATTAAATAATTATTTTAAAAATAATAAATTATTACTTCATTTCTGTTCGATTTTTCAATTTCAATTATTTTTTTATCCGTCCCTAATTTTTCCCTGTCTTTTAATAATCGAACTGACTGGCCCATTAAACCAATCGAATGAGAAATCAACTTTGAGAAATTTTCTATTGAATTTGGTAAATCAGTGATCAATCCGAAATATTTTAATCCTACAAATAATAGATATATAATTATTTATGATATCATTTGATTTTTATTATAATAATTCAATCAGTTGAAACATTGAACGAGTATTGAAATTATAACTCTCTCCTCAGATTTGTTTGGTTAATTCACTTTTAAAATTTTGAAATTTACTAAGAATTTTCGTCATATGAACAAGCTGAAATATTGTAATTCTTAGTATTATAAATAATTCATATTCATAGCAGAATATTTTTTAACAGCATGAGTGATAAATTTTTACTAAGTATTTATCGATCAACAGCATGAGTGATAAATTTTTACTAAGTATTTATCGATCAAGTATCGATCTAAAATTTAATTAATAGTTCCCGACTAAATTTACAAGGAAATTATCTAGTTTCCACCGTAAAGTAACGAAAATCTTTAAATATTGCCCACTTTTAAATTGTCAAATTTTCGTTCATTGTTGTGAAAGTGCGTTATTTTCCATAGGAAATTATAAAAGTGAATAGTTTTCCCCCTCATATTTAATAAAGATTTATCAAATTTTTGTTGAAAATTGTATATTAGTAAGTATTTTGAGACACAATTTTAAGCATTGTCTAATTCGTGTTAGTGGTTGATTTTGAATGACTCGGATACTCCTCCGTAAATAGTTCGGAATGGTATATTCATATGCTTAAAATGGTGCTTGAGTGAATGAGAAATTGTTACTCAAAGTTCACCAATTGATGTTGGAAAATAAGGAGAAATGAGCTTGTCCCACATGAGAAAACTAATAGAGAGAAATTGTGCTTATATATGATTACTCATATGTAGATGGGTAAGTGTTATAAAGATAGAAGCTCTCTTTACGTGCGTGCGCAGGGGTGCAAATCAAAATCCGAACAGGCCTGACTCGTGTGTACCCGCGCGTCTTGCGTACACGAATGCCGGACACAAATTGTGCGGGCCCGGCCCAGCTAGTGTTTGCAAGTCTCTTTATTTTTTTAGGCTTTTGAAGTCCCATAATAATTAAATTAATTAACTTTACTTCAAATGAAAGGTCTCCCACTAATGTGAGTTAATTGACATATTTATTTTTCTTCTATAAAAGGCGACAGTGTTTTAGTTTTTTGTTACACACAAGTCAAAAGAAATACACATAAGCTTTCGCCAAGGTTTGCTCGTGTGGGTCTGCTCATCTGGGTCTGACTCCGCTCGCCAGGGTCTGCTCGTGTGGGTCTGCTCATCAGGGTCTGAAGCACTATCTTAGGGGCTGAGTGACAGAGGCTGATTCTGAATTTCCTTTTTGTGTTGTGTTTTTACTGATTGTTCAAATCCTTGTAAGAACACAGTAACCGAATATCCCCAAATATATGTGAAAACTAAAAAAAAATAGAAATTAGTAAATTTTTGAAAGTTCAAGTGAAAATTAATAAAGTAAAAAGTGTCAGTAACAATTTCAAATTGTTGGCATCTTTTAAGGTGGAAAATAAATAATTTCCTAATTTAATAAAGTGACTTTTTTCTTTTAGTTTTATACATAATTTAGCACGGAGCTCGCACTTTGTGTTGGTTAAACATATATTTTAAGTATTTATTTTATAAATATTCCAAATTATGTCGGTTTTATTTGTCTTTCAGTTCTCAAATAATAATTATAATTCACCGTGTAAGATCTAATAGTCAGAATCTGCATCATGAATACGGTAAAAAATAAAAAATTAATGAAATAAAAAACATATAAATAATTCAAAATAAAATAACAAATAAAAAATAGACTCGAAATCTAAATAATTGGTTAGATTTTGTGGGCGGCTACTATTTAGTTTTTTATTATTTTAATAGGAGATTATATTTTTATATTGTAATAGGTTTATGATGTTAATAATTTATAATTTTAATTTTATAATTTAATAATAAAAATATTAATTGTAGAGATTATGTGGCACTTATACTTTTTGTTTTAATAAAAGATTATAATAATATTCTTATTATAATAGGTAATAAAAAATTTATTGTATAGATTAAATGTCTTGTGTCAGATTATTCGTGATTTTATTCAAAAATTAATCGGATAATATAATATATTTTATTGTGATATTATAGTTATTATTCAATAGATATATAATTTAATATTATAATTTAATATTATTTTTTAATTGTATTAGGGTAGTCTAATATTTTTTTTTATACAATGTAGTTATTATTAAATTTTTAATATGTATTTTTATTGTAATACGTTTTTATTTAATAAAAAAATAATTATAAAGATATTTTAATTTTTAATTTAATAATAAAAAATAATTGTTGAGGTTAATTGTATATATTAAGTTTCACGTATGTTTTTTATTTTAATGAAATATTGTAATATGTTTTTTTAATTTAATTTTATAATTTAATAACAATTAATTAAAATAATAATAATTAGTTAATTAATTAAAATAATATGTTTTTTTTTTTTTACTTTAATAGTTGATTATATTTTTATATTATGATAAGTTTCTTATGTTATTTTATAATTTAATAATAAAAAATTAATGGTAAATATTCGACTAATTATAGATAATTTAATATTATTTTTTATTTTAAACAGATACTATAATTTTTTGTATTATAATAAAATATTTAAAAAATTATAATATGTATTTTTATGATATATATTTTTATTATAATATAAATTTTTTTTTATTAAAACTTAATAATAATATTTTAAAGAAAATTATTGGGAGTAAACTAAAAGTAATGGGTATCTTTCAAATCAATTTTCAAAAGGCTCCCTCTTCCTCACGGTCCCTCCTCCATCACCTCAAAAGTCTCCACAACTTTAATATTGGAAGGTGAAAGTCTTTGCCCTTGACCCACGACAGTAAAAGAAAGAAATCTCTCCAGTCTGAGCCAGCAATTTGGAGCAAATCCAGGTATTGTGACAATCGGGATGTCTCTTTTTCATTTCGTTTTATTTGATCTTAATTATGATTTAGTCTAAGTAAGACTTGACGAAAATTTATTTCTTTGAAATTTTTTAAACTAAAATTTAAGAGGTATATATTTCAAATTTTTTTATTCAAAAAAATATTACCAAAATTTTTGATTGATATATATACTTACATTTTTTTGGAAAATCCATACTAGTATTTTTAGAGTGCTGGCACTCGTTAAGAATTTATTTAATGAAAATTTTGATTAGAAAAAGAAAAAAATCATTAATAATTTAATAATTTTATATATTTTTTTTTGTAAAAATAATATCAAAATTTTTCTTAAATAAATTCTTAATTATTGTCATTCTTTACGGGCACTCGTTAGACTATTTTTTTTGATCTGGAATCTTTTATCAAATTATACTGAATCCGAATCCGAATCGTTACGTTAACGCGCAAGGTGTGAGAGTGGAGTCCCCAGTGGGGCCAGACACGTAACATGAACGTTACTAGTAAGTTCGCGAGAGTCGTGGCTCCACTGAAAATCTACTCACAAGCAGGAGCGAATTGAAATCCCAATTTTACCCTCTATTTTAGACAAAACCATCAATTTCCCACGACTGGCATTCTTGTAGATTCATTGAAACTCGAGTGGCAATTACTTAATAATTTGTAACTGGAAAATATTTTGCACTTGGAGGTGCAGGTAATATTAAGCCAATAGATTTACTTGCACGGATTCTTGAAACCTGCCCATTGTTTAATTAATAAGGAGTTTTGCTACAACCACCGGTCGTTCATTCACCCACCATCTTTATAAACCATCACCTCCTTCAGTTGCTTACTCCACATATTCAAATAATCTTGAATTTTGCAGAAGAAAAAGGAAAGAGAGAAAATGGATTCTGGGGTAACAAAGAGGAGTTGTTTCATTGAAGAAGATGATGGATTGGCTTCTTTAGCTGAAATGGAAGCTGGGTTTTCAGGGAACCATAACTGTGCTTTGTTTTCAAGGGCTATGTCTTATGCAAGGAGTAGTTTGAAGAATCTGTCACTAACATCATCTTCAACTTCATATGTTTGTTTTTCTCCAAGATCTGGTTCAAGATTTTATGATGCCAGATTTGAAGAGCAGCAACCCCATTTCTTGGATGCTTGTTTTCTCTGCAATAAACCTCTTGGCAATAGAGACATCTACATGTACAGGTCTGTCATTTGAACCCAGATCTCATTTTTTCTTTATAGTTTAGATTTTTTTTTTAAATTAAAAAAGTCTTATTGGAAACTAAACAAGGGTATTAAATACTTTGTATTCTATGTGAGGATCTAGGGGTTAAAAAAAGTTTTTTTTTTGGGGGTAATTTGCAGAGGGGATATTCCATTTTGTAGTGAAGAGTGCAGAGAAGAGAAAATAGAAGAAGATGAAGCCAAGGAGAAGAAACTGAGCATCTCTTCAACAATGAAGGCTTTGAGGAAGAAAGAGCAGCAGAGGAAATCAAATTCTCCAAACAAAAACCAGGACTACTCTTACCATACTAGCACTGTAGCAGCTGCCTAATTAGCTAAATTAGTCATATGGGAGAATATTAGTGTATATTTTTGAATTTTGATGAAACCCAAAAAAATGGAAAAAGAAAAAAAAAGGTTTTGAAGCAAATGAAACATATATATGAGAATATGAAGGATCTAGAAAGAGTGGCCAAAGATTCCAAGAAGAGACAAGAACTACAGAATGAAGAAGAGAAGAGGATGGTCCATGATGACTTTTTTTCCAAGTAGTTTCAACTGTGATGATGATGATGATGAATGATATGCAATGAGTATGGTGTGTTGTTCTGGGTGGTTTGGCGGTTGGATTTTCAATAATTTTTTTAAAAAAGTGTTTCTTGGAGTTGGATGGATGTTATCTCAAAGATGGTTGTTCCTTTTTTTTCCATTTTTTCTTTTGTATTGTATCTAGTATCCAGCACTAGCACTACTGAAAGTGCTAGGGCTCTAATTATGAAATGTCTATTAACATATGCATCTTCAATAGAAGAAAAGGAAGAGATTATGATGATGATGATGATGAATAATAAACAGTGAGCATAATACATATATCTCTTATTTGTGGGTAGTAGACTTTCCTGGTAAGGAGGAAGAAAGGTTGCTTGTGGAATTTGTGAAAGTGCTTTTGGTGAAAAGTATATTTGCTTCTCATTAAAAACTTGTGATCATTGAAAGGGTTTGTGCGCAGTTTGAAAGAGATGTAACACCATAACTTGCAGTTTTTTTTTTTTTTTTTGGAGCATCAAGAATTTTTGGTATTTAATTCTACTTAAATTTAAAAATAGGTTGTGAAATTATTTAAAGAGATGAGATAAAAAAACAAAAATGGGGTGTGTTTTCTAAATTTCTTTTGCATTTTGCATTTTTTAACATTTATTTTAAAATGTAAATATTACTAAAAATATAGATTGTTTTATGAAAAAAAATTATATATTATTCATTTACATGTGGAAAAAATGGTCAAAATGATATTTATATTTATAAGAAAATAAAAATTTCAAGTTAATTATTTTTAAGCACTTATTTATCTTTTATCCGGATTCCAAATTAAAATCAGTAAAAATATATATGCACATAATATTCACATCTACAAATACGAAAATTATATTATGTGTCAGGTGTATATGTCATCTCTCACAGTAGGCGGGTTCCACAATTGTGCGGGGCTCGTTACTGTGAGAGAGATGACATATACACCGGCACATGATATACCACCTCTTATAAATAAATCTTCCATAAATTCGGACAAACGTAAGGTCAAAATTTGTAACGATAGGTAGTTTTTATTACTGCATACAGTGGTACTGTTACGTACGTGATAAAAACACATAAAATAAATTATGTTGAGACTTAAATATACTCATGGAATGACTTTGGAGACAATCAGTAAATCCCTCAAAATCCCGGGACGAGATTTTATAATGTTCCCTTTTGGACAACCCGTGGTATTTGGGGTGTAACTTTCTCATACGAACTCTGATTTTTATGAATTTTATATCGTCGGAAAGCTAAGACCGAGAACTACGACTTTCGCGTACATTTTCCCGAATTCGAGCCCAAAATGGGTCAAAAATCAAGAAATCCGTGGCTGCTATAGTAAATTTCGAGAGAAGTCTAGAAATAGGTGATGTGGCACACTCTTGGCCACCCATTTCATTACAAAATTATTCACCTTCTTCTATAAATAGACTACTATTCATTCCCCTCTTTTATGAAGCAAAAACCGTGAGTTTGAGGGCAAATAAGCTCCCAATTTCTTTTCATTTTTCATGGAAAAAGCTTGAAGGAAAAGTAATGGAATTCAAGATCTATTGGTCAAGTAAGTTTCTTTTTCTCTCTTCTCTTAATTTGGATCATGGGCATCTATTCTCATTCTACATTTTCATGATTAGAAACCCTATGATTTGGGGCTTTGTTGATTAAGAAAGTTAGGCAAGAAATTGAGTTAAAAGGTATGCTTATGAAGTTATTTAGAATGAATTGTGCCTAAGTGTGGTTGAAATAAAGGTAAGATGAAATATGTATGTGGGGGGACGAATTTACTAGCTTGTGGGAGAAATATTTTTGATGTTTTTATGGTAATTGATAAGTTAAGAAAGTAATTGTTGAGTTAAAATATTTAAACTTTGGAAGATTTGAAAGTTTTGTGAAACAAGGATTATGAGACTTGGAGAATTGCTTGAGGATGATAACTTAATGTTGAATTTGTGAAATGGAAGTTAAATAAGTTGGTTTGTGCATTAATTTTATTGTGGAAAAATGCTTGTGGTAATTTAGGTAGAGGATGAACATGAAGAAGCAAAATCAGAACCCTGGAAAATGGATTCGCGTCGCGACGCAACATAAAACCATTCCCTAATCAATTGTAAACAACCTCAGTTCCATCCTAGTGTGTTAGAGGCCGCCTTATAGGTCTCATATCAGTTCGTATTCATACTGATGAGTGGTAATTACATCACTTATTCCCACTCATTTAACCTAATATTTCGTATTGTTTCTCGAGTTTTATGAACGTTTTGATGTGTTTTGTTGTTATTTTGCAGATAAATAAAGTTTGGAAAGCATTGGAGGCAATTTGGGGCAAAAACGGACAAAAATGCGACAACATGGATTTTCGTCTTTTCCGCGTCGCGACGCTGAAGCCCTTCGCGTCGCGATGCCTAGCATGCGCCGGACTTGCTAACTTGTGCCTTGTGCCACGTGTCGAAATCTGATTGGTCAAAATTTGCTAACGTGCACCGATTATGCTAACGTGCGCCGTGACATGTGTCACCATCACAACGAATCTGCTAACGTGCACCGGCAGCCACGTGTCAACATCTGATTGGACCAAACCGACCGCGTGCCACGTGTCACTTTCCTATTGGACCGAAAAGTTGACGAATCTGAGCATGCCACGTGTCACCATTCTATTAACCGAATTTCCACCCAATCACAAGCTGACCATTGGCACGATTTCATTGGACCGCATCGCCAGCCAACCAGAGCGTGACATGTGTCACCAATAATTGCTGCGTGGACTCCGCGTAACTGTTGCCAGCGTCGCGACGCTAGTGCAACTCCAGAGTCGCGACGCTGGCCCAAAAATCTTCTATAAAAGGAGGCCGCCATATTCATTTTTCTTCATGCTTTCCTTGTGAGCTTTTCCCTATTTTTAGAGGATTGCATCTAGTTTTGTATATATAAATAATATTTTTTAATTTTCAGTAATAGTAATAGTAGTTCTTCTTCTTCTCTTTTCTTTTATGTTTAGTAGTTAATTTTCCGCTGGAGTAAAAGGTGAAACCTTTAATATAATTATCTAGGTAAATCTCACTTAATTATAATTTATAAATTATAATTTAACCGGATTAATTAATTTCAGACTTATTACCGCCTATATGACTGGTCTTTATGTGACAGATAATTACCGCCTATATGGTTGGTTTTAAATGTTTAATATTATTAATTCCTGAGAAAGAAGAATATAAAATAATTATATATTATATATAAGTGAGATTCCTAGATAAGAAATATTAATTGTGGATCCTCTAACCCCATCATTTTATTTTATTCTAGGGAAGTAATGAAACACAATATCCACACTTAATAATTGATTTTCTTTTTATGGGTAATTCTTTAGTTTGTTTATTGAGTCTTAAGCTTAATGCTTCTTGTTGTCTGATCACCAATAAGATTGATATGGTAAACTTAAAATGAACTAGACATATAGATTTTAGGTTTCATCCTTAGATTCAATAGCTCACGATCTTCCTTAAGGATAGATAACCCTTTAATAGATTTCCTTACAGGATATGAATATACATGTCGGGCGTGGGTAGCCGTAATTGAAACTTAATCTTAATGAATCCAGGTAATTTGGTTGACATAGGAATATTGTTCAATTGGGTTATACTGGGTATTTGCGTCTGACCATCGGAAGAGGCTTTCGCATATCATCGTGTTCCAGGTTAGCAAATTAATTTATTACACATAAATAAGAGAATCAATTCATCTTTATAATAATATTGTGTGGAGTCACGACCCTAGATCATTGAGTCTTTTATTTTATTTTCCTTAGTATTTTCTTTTGAGTATGTTTTTATTTTATTTTTGCAAAACCACATTCAACCAACCAAAAGCAATCAATTCTCTTCTTCCTATAATTAGATACCTGTAAATAAATAGAATCAATAATTAATAACAACAGTAGGAATTAAGTCCTCGTGGGATCGATATTTTTATACTACTTGAACGATACGTACGCTTGCGTTATACGTGTGTGTTTACGCCGGTCAAGTTTTTGGCGCCGTTGCCGGGGATTTATATTTCTTGAGTTGTTAATTTTGAAACTATCTAATTTAATTGTATCTAATTTTCTTTATTTTTATCTGTAATTGTTATTTCCTTCTTTTTCAGGTGATTGAAAAATGGAACACTACTGGGAGATTGAGAGATCAAGAGCTTTACTAGAAAATACACCCCAAATCTGGGAGCAACAGTCCGGTTTTCTGAGGCCTGTTGTCCAGCCCAACAATTATCACTGGATGCCAGAACCAAGCAATGCTACATTTGCTCATCAGAACGAAATGGGGAGATGTGTAATTTGTGATGGTAACCACCCGAGCGATCAATGTATTTACCTTTCAGAGTGGCAGAATTATCAGAATCATTCAAGGTACGAAGAACCATCATATTTTCCATCTTATCCACCATCTACCTTCGATCTTCATCAACAATCAGAACAATCAGATGAAGATCATATGATTGACATGCTCAAAGATTGGGTCAAGAAACAAGACGAAAAGTTGGATACAATGCTTGAAACATGCCAAAATCAATTTGAAAGTATTCAGAGACAATCAGCATCCATTCAGAATATGACAGATCAAATGAGGCAATCAACAGAGAACCAGAACTATATACCTCAAGAACCAGTTTCAGATGACACTGACAAAGCCTTCGAGTACCCAGAGATCCACAATGACACTTCAACAGAGGAGGAGGCTGAGAGCAGTATCAACAACCAGAGGTATCAGTTCAGGAGCCCGAACCAGCAAAGTCTCAATTTGACTTTTATTATTCAGATTCTGACGAGGATGAAGCTGATCTATTTGTACCAACTGCACCAACAACGGAGGATCAAACTTTCAATCCTCAAAACGAAGATCTTGGAGATTCCATTGCACAAATGTTTGATGAAGATCTACCTGAGCCAATCATTTCACCCAGATCAGAGGATGAAGACCTAAAATCTGACATTTCTTTTCATCCTCAGGTTGACAATTTTGAAACATGTATTTCACAGATGACAGATGAAGAACTGAATATGGAAATTTTAAAATACATCTGTGAAGAAAAGGTGGAACAAGAAGCAGAGCAAATGGAGGAGCAAATGTCTGACCTTAATAAAGATCCAGAGCATTCAGGAGAAACATCGCTGTTTTGGGGAGTACAAATCAAAGATATCGCCCAAAAGCTTGACAGAATGGAACTTCCATTCCAAGTCAAGCACCATACGAGGCCTCATAATTTTCTTTCTTTCTTTTCAGGAACCACTGGAGCGACAAATATTAAAAAGGTGGCACAAGCACTGAATGAGACAAAATATTTTTTGCCACTGTACCGTTGGAAAAGACCCTTCAAAAGCAATGCTCACGGGATTGTCTTTAATCGGACATCCAAAACGACATTGAAACCTCCTTAACAGATGAATTTCAGTCACGTCTGGCTGAAGACGAAAAATTTAGCGCTAGCAGGGAGGCAACCCATGCAATTTGTTGTAATTTGTTTTTATATTTTGTGTGAACTTTTTAATTTTGTGTGTTATTTTTGTAGGGAAAGGCACAAACGAAGCATTTTAAGACAGAATGAATTGTGTTTGGCAATCAAAGATGAGAAACAATTCATTAGTGATGGCTGAGTAAAGAATGAAATCTTAAGACACATCCTAATGGATTTATATACCAAACAAGTGGCGTATTGCGTACACAATTCTGTTGCCTTAATTATTGCTTTGATTCGTTTTTCTGTTGTAATTATCTTTATTTTCGTAGACAGGATCCAGACTTTTTGACCTTTCACGATTCATTTTGTTGTTTAGCAAACAAACGTCCTCTGGAAGATACTAGTGCTATTATTACTCACCCTTTTCAGGTACTATAAATTCAGCCTGTCATTGCACTTTTGAAGACATCTTGATTCGAAAATGAAATACATAAAAAATGGAAGCCACTTCAAGAAGACGAGTTGAAAACATCTGTGTGTTTTGTGGTAGTAGTGTTGGAACTAAACCACAATACATAGAAGCAGCACATGAATTGGGTCGAGTCTTAGCTGCAAGGAATATACACTTAATATATGGCGGAGGCAATCTCGGACTTATGGGGATCGTTTCAAAGGCTGTACATGAGGGAGACAGTCATGTTTTGGGAATCATCCCAAAACCCTTGGCAGAGGCAAATCTTATTGGATCATCAAACGGAGAGGAACTGATCGTGCCAGGTATGTCTGAACGACTGGTAGAAATGATTAACTGTGCTGATGCTTTTATCGCTTTGCCAGATGGCTTGGGCACACTGGAGGAAATTTTTATAGTTCTTTCTTGGGCGAACCTGAACATACACCAGAAACCGCTTGGATTGCTTAACGTTGATGGATTTTATGATTTTCTTTGTGTGTTTCTTGATGATGCACGGAGAAATGGGTTCGTGCCAAAACCTATGAAAGAACTCCTCTTCACTGCCAGAACTGCTCCGGATCTAATAGACCAACTCATAGCCTATGAACCACAAGTTGACCCTATCCTTTCAAAGAAAAATTGGGCCGAGGACGATCGTGGTAAGAGGCGTAGGATTAATCTGGATCTTAACCTTTAATTTCCTGTAGATTTCAGCTAACCAGGTACGACCTTCGTAACTCTACTTTTACTGTTTAAGACATTGGGGACAATGTCTCATTTAGGTTTGGGGGAGGGAATTAGTTGATCAGTACCTTATTCTAGTTTGTGTGTGTTTTTATTTTTAGTCCAAAATTTTTCAAAAAATATAAACAAAATTGAAAAAATTTCAAAAATTACAAAAATATTTTGCATTTTTTGTGTTTTTATTTTGACTAAAAATGTGAAATTGGTAAGAGATAGTTGAGTAAGGAGTTTCCACTCCTGAGACGTATCTCAAACCATTTTTGAAACAAGTTAATTTTTGTTTATTTCATTTTAAATTATTTAATTTGTGAATTCTCCATAAAACGGACTAAAATGGATCTTCATATGCTCAGTTGACAGATATTATCAACATATATAGTAACATACGGACATGAGCTAAAATTGAAAAGTTTGTAATATTCCGTGCTCTAGTGTAATTGGAGGAAACATCTCTAAATAACAATGGAGTAAAAAAAAAAAAAAAATTCTGATTTACAAAAATAAAGTATCTAAGATCCGGGTTATTAAGTCTGTAAGGGTGTTTTAACACATAGTGCCCTAAAACCAACTGGTTTGGGAGTCACTGGCCTAAAGCTCGCTACATGGATCGAAGATGCTACAAAAAATATATTTATATCTGAAGTCTGGGTAATTAAGTTTGTAGGGGTGTTTTAACACCTGGTGCCCTAAAGCCAACTGGTTTGGGAGCCACCGACCCAAAGCTCGCTACATAGACGGAAGGTATTGTATATAAATAAAAAGTCAAAATTCAGAAAAATCAAAGAAAAAATCAGAAAAATCAGAAAAATTTATTCCATTGCAACAAAAAGGTGTGAAATCTGATAGAACTTTAAGACAAAATATTACTCTCTTATCAACTGCACTTGTGACTGTTGTGGGCAAAAATGAGTTGATTAATATTTTGCTAGCTGTGTATATGGAGAATGGTAATATAATCGGAGAATTTACTTATTCGATAATTTAGAAAGAAACAAAACAACTAATAACTTGGAGTAGAAATTTCACCTGATTAGTCACTAACTTCTTTATTCTCTTTTCGCTTGTCTTTTTACTTTTGTGTGCATTAGTTTTACTACCTTTTTACTTTTGTAAAATGTTTGTGGGTATCATTGCTGTAAACCCTCACGAGACTACAACTCGTTCACTAGGGACACCTAGGGGTTTAAAGGCTTGTTGCATACACTAAATGCAATCGTGATCCCTACGAAAGTGGCTTAGTTAATTTTGTTTCGTTATGTTATTTTATTTTATGTTTTGCTCGAGGACTAGCAAAATGTTAGGTTTGAGGGTGTGATGAGTGGTAATTACATCACTTATTCCCACTCATTTAACCTAATATTTCGTATTGTTTCTCGAGTTTTATGAACGTTTTGATGTGTTTTGTTGTTATTTTGCAGATAAATAAAGTTTGGAAAGCATTGGAGGCAATTTGGGGCAAAAACGGACAAAAATGCGTCAACAGGGATATTTTCATTTTTTCCGAGTCGCGACGCTGAAGCCCTTGCGCCGGACTTGCTAACTTGCGCCTTGTGCCACGTGTCGAAATCTGATTGGTCAAAATTTGCTAACGTGCGCCGATTATGCTAACGTGCACCGTGACACGTGTCACCATCACAACGAATCTGCTAACGTGCGCCGGCAGCCACGTGTCAACATCTGATTGGACCAAACCGACCGCGTGCCACGTGTCACTTTCCTATTGGACCGAAAAGTTGACAAATCTGAGTGTGGGAACACAGGAACTGGGCGACGCATGTTGTCCTGGGCTCGCGGCCCGGCTGGGAGTACGGAGTAGCCACGGGGGACTAATCCGGAGAATAATGGAGTCGCCACCCGGTGTGAACCGGGAAAATGAGATTTAAGGCCGCACTCACCCCTCGCAAGGGAAGACCTCAAACCGTTGGGTTCGGAATGGTCCCTTACTTATGTCACTTGTAATGAAAGGCTTTATGTAATAATTTAATCAGGCTTAAGTAGCACTTGTTTCCAAGAGTATCATGCTTCTAAATTCACATGCATAAAATAAAACTTACACCTAAATTCACATATATCTCACATCTAATATTGCATGCTTGAAAATACCTCAAAGTAACAACGAACATACAACTTCATTTAGCATATCATGTTCACGAAAAAACACAAGCATACATACTAACCATACAAGCATACATGTGAGCACTTTTCCAAGTGATACGTGGAATTGTATCACAAGTACAGACCGCACTACCGTCCATTCGGAATCGGCTACGGAATTTATGTCTGGGTTTCGATCCGATATACCACAAGAAATAATACTCCAAATTCATCATGACATAGGTATATGAATCGTAATACGTTAAATCAAGACTAAGGCAAATGACGCAACCAATGGAATAAACATGATTTTCATTATGATGTGCACAAAGATAAGAATGACTATATGGGGTTTCATAAAAAATCACCTAAGAAACAATTATACATGGCATGTGATGAATATGTCTTAGTTCAGTGTGTTCGCGTTCGTATAGCGTTCGTAAACGCGTTCGAACGGTAAACAGAAGGTTCGCGTTCGTATGGCGTTTGATAACACGTTCGAACGAGACCAGACAGAAGACACGCGTTCGAACGGTAAACAGAAGGTTCGCGTTCGTATA
Organism: Zanthoxylum bungeanum; assembly: GCA_019454045.1. Taxonomy (NCBI): domain Eukaryota; kingdom Viridiplantae; phylum Streptophyta; class Magnoliopsida; order Sapindales; family Rutaceae; genus Zanthoxylum; species Zanthoxylum bungeanum. Next base: position 140,840 of record SKCR01028370.1, read on the forward strand.
GCGTTCGAGAACGCGTTCGAACGGAACCAGACCTGATGCATGATGAGACTAAGGAAGTGAATGTGCGTTCGCGTAGCGTTTGAAAACGCGTTCGAACGGTAAACAGAAGGTTCGCGTTCGTGTAGCGTTCGAGAACGCGTTCGAATGGAACCAGACCTGATGCATGTAACACAAAGAATAAAGACAACAATGTCAAGCTCAGTATGTCCGATCAAACGTATCTTACAGTCAACCGAACACACATCAACCGGCGCGGTGAAGCATCGTGGTAAAGGGCTTTAACCCCTCCCCGTAGGGGATCTTTCATTCCACTTGCTAAGCCCATGCGCTTGATTGAATCATTCATACAAAGAATTAAAAGCAATAATATCAAACTAGCATGCCCGATTGAACGTGTCTTGCATTCAACCGAACACACATCGACCGACGCGGCAAAGCATTGTGGTAAAGGGCTTTAACCCCTCCCCGTAGGGGATCTTTCATTCCACTTACTAAGCCCATGCGCTCGATTGAATCATACGTAAATAAGCAACATGCAGAATTCGAGTGACGAAAAATAAATAAATAAACCAAAGCAACATGAAACAAGAGAATGTGCCGTTTACTCAAGTGGTACGTGGAGTTGTATCCCAAGTACAGACCGCACTGCCGTCCATTCGGATTCGGCTACGGAATTTACGTCTGGGTTTCCATCCTATATACCACGAGAGGCGACACTCTTTTATTCATCCAATACCCACAACATGCATCCACAAACGACTCTCATACGAATAGAATTCAATAAAAAAAACGAATATAAACTAATGAGAAAAGTACCCTCAGGTCTAACCTTTTAAATCACCTTTCGGATGTACGGTACACGATCGTCGGAAGGGTGGATGCTCCGCAACTCTTCCGGTTCACTGGTTCACTGCTCTCGTTCGTTGTCTTACTGTTTTGAGTCGTCGTTCTCCGTCTTTTGCTGCTGCTTTTGACTCCGATTCGCTGCCGTTTTGCTACTGTCCTGCTGCTGTATTTTAGTTACTGTTCTTGGGATGTTTTGGCTACTGTTTTGGGTGTGATTTTTGGTGGTGTTATGGTGTGGTTCGGGGGCTGTTTTGATGAGGTAAAGGGGCTGTTCGGGATGTGTTTTGGTCAAGGCAATGAGGGTTCTTTGGTTTGTGATCTTCGGTTATTGAGAGTGAGAGGGAGAGTTGTGTCAATAAGCTTGGGTGTTTCTTGTGTTGTGATTTTCGTGTGAGTTGTGTGTCTTATGTGTATGAGCTAGGGGAGGCTTTCTTGTATGAATGAGCTAGGAGAGTGCATGTCTTGGTTATGGGTTGTTTATATAGAGAAAGGCTAGGGCTTCACCTTGTCTCACAAGGAAGGGATTTGATTTTGTGTTGAGCAAGGAAAGTCAAAGATTGAGGGGGGACAAATTTGGTTGAATTAGGAAGTCAAAATCTTTAATTTGTTATAATTGATTTTAATTAGGCATGACATCTTTTTAATTTAGTTTAGATAGGAAGGAATCTTGTGTAATTGGTGGGTGAATATCTTAATTAATGAATTAAAATATTTGATTGATTTTAATGTTTATTTCAATTTGGTATGTGATTTTTAGATTTGTTTTGATTATTTAATTTGTGAGATGTGTTTTAAGTGGGCTTGGGCGTGTGGGCCAAGGCTTGGGCGAATTGGGCTTAATGTGAGGCTAGCAGCAAAACCAGAATTACCGACACCGTTCGAACGCGGCACGAACGCCCGCAATCTGTTTGGAGTTCGAACGTATACACGAACGCAGCACGAACGAAAACAGTGAACCTTGTTTATTTTGAATTTCCCCTTCCGATGTCCGTTTTCCGTGACCTCCGTGACTTAAAAGGTAGTGTCTCCAAATGAGACTCATCATAGGGACTTATGTGCAAAAATGCAGTGCCTACACTGAGCATGCCACGTGTCACCATTCTATTAGATCGAATTTCCACCCAATCACAAGCTGACCATTGGCACGATTTCATTGGACCGCATCGCCAGCCAACCAGAGCGTGACACGTGTCACCAATAATTGATGCCGACACGCGTGGTCAAAGACCGCGTGGACTCCGCGTAACTGTTGTCAGCGTCGCGACGATAGTGCAACTCCAGAGTCGCGACGTTGGCCCAGAAATCTTCTATAAAAGGAGGCCGCCAAATTCATTTTTCTTCATGCTTTCCTTGTGAGCTTTTCCCTGTTTTTAGAGGATTGCATCTAGTTTTGTACATATAAATAATATTTTTAATTATGTATTTTAATTTTCAGTAATAATAATAGTAGTTCTTCTTCTTCTCTTTTCTTTTATGTTTAGTAGTTAATTTTCCGCTGGGGTAAAAGATGAAACCTTTAATATAATTATCTAGGTAAATCTCACTTAATTATAATTTATAAATTATAATTTAACCGGATTAATTACTTTCAGACTTTATTACCGCCTATATGGCTGGTTTAAATATAAATTACCTTACCGCCTATATGGCTGGTCTTTATGTGACAGATAATTACCGCCTATATGGCTGGTGTAATTGGACTAAATGGATTACCGCCTATATGGTTGGTTTTAAATGTTTAATATTATTAATTCATGAGAAAGCAGAATATAAAATAATTTATATATTATAATAAGTGAGATTCCTAGATAAGAAATATTAATTGTGGATCCTCTAACCCCAGCATTTTATTTTATTCTAGGGAAGTAATGAAACACAATATCCACACTTAATAATTGATTTTCTTTTTATGGGTAATTCTTTAGTTTGTTTATTGAGTCTTAAGCTTAATGCTTCTTGTTGTCTGATCACCAATAAGATTGATATGGTAAACTTAAAATGAACTAGACATAGGGATTTTAGGTTTCAGCCTTAGATTCAATAGCTCACGATCTTCCTTAAGGATAGATAACCCTTTAATAGATTTCCTTACATGGATAGAATATACCTGTCGGGAGTGGGTACCCGTAATTGGAACTTAATCTTAATGAATCTAGGTAATTTGGTTGACATAGGAATATGGTTCAATTGGGTTATACTAGGTATTTGCGTCTGACCATCGGAAGAGGCTTTCGCATATCATCGTGTTCCAGGTTAGCAAATTAATTTATTACACATAATAAGAGAATCAATTCATCTTTATAATAATATTGTGTGGAGTCACGACCCTAGATCATTGAGTCTTTTATTTTATTTTCCTTACTATTTTCTTTTGAGTCTGTTTTTATTTTATTTTTGCAAAACCACATTCAACCAACCAAAAGCAATCAATTCCCTTCTTCATATAATAGATACCTGTAAATAAATAGAATCAATAATTAATAACAACAGTAGGAATTAAGTCCTCGTGGGATCGATATTTTTATACTACTTGAACATATGTACGCTTGCGTTATACATGTGTGTTTACGCCGGTCACATACCTTCGATTAAGTTACAAGCATGATTAGCCTTGTAGCTAAAACATATTGATATAATAATAAGCTTAGTTAAGTTTCGAAACCCATTTTGCAACATATAGACTAATCAAGTTTCCGATCATAGATTATTCACATGAACCGCAATTTCCTATAACGGTGCCAACCAAATTCCTATAACGGTGAGTGGACCTTTTTTTCTCAGAACTGATTTTATTTAACAGTTTTGAATTCAGACTTACTTTTTTAAAAAAGCATGTAGGGCGTTAGACTGAATTTTATTACATGTGTTTTTTTTATATACATACAGTGATGATTTAGAAAGATTATTTTTCAGCATGATTTTTGAGTTACAAATGTTTTCAAACATGAGATTTATGTTTTTCGCGGCATGGGGGAAAAACCTACCCCAATATATAACTTATACATAGATTGAATTAACGGACATAGGACATGTGCACATGTAGAGGACTGGGGGGGCGACGATACGTAACGCCCCCAGATCCTAGAGCATGGCTAGGGGAACGACGATACGTAACGCCCCTAGACCATAGTTTCAGAGCTTGGGTGGTAGCATAGATCCGCACCCCTAATTCTAGTTTGTGGCTTGCGGGACGGCGATACGTAACGCCCCAAGACCACCAGTTTCAAGGACAGTAGTGGCATGCTTTAGGGGACGGCGATACGTAAAGCCCCAAAGTCATGATTTGCACTGTTGGCTCAAGTTAGGCATATGGGGGACGGTGATACGTAACGCCCTTATACGTCAAGATTTTCAGATACAAAGCAGTTCACAGTTCACAGTGATCAGATTTTCAGTAAATAGTTTTCAGAAACCAAAATTTTAAAAGTAGTTTTCAAAAAGGCAAGTTTTATAATAGGGATTTTAGAAGAAGTTTTTAGAAAAAAGTTTTCATATTAAGATGTTTCTGACACTATGGTTTTGAAACCAAAAGCTTTTATATCAATTTTCAGTTTTTCGTCTACTCACTTAGCTCGTACAATGATCTAACCCCCCACTCCCAATGTTTGTTTTACATGTATTCCGGGAGGACGGAATCGAGATGACGGATACTGATGGCAGTCACTAGTGGGTCTGAGTCCACCAGTCAGAGTATGAGTTCAATCAAGTCAAGCAAAGTTTAGTTTCAGAAAATTATATAGTAAAGTTGTGTTTTAGTACTAAAGTGTAGAGTCGAAATGTATGTGACGTTAAGTTTATGTGAGTATGAAATCTTTTACATTTTATGTTAAGGTTTGGGCAAGGGTCCCATGTTCAAGTTATAGTTGAGATAAGACAGTAGTAAAGTATACAATTAGTATGTCAGAGGCTCAGGGGAATAGTACGGCCTATTCTCCGCCGGTAATATCTCCGGATCGGGTATGTTACAAAGATGGTATCAGAGCATGATCTAGAGAGTAAGTGACTGAGTGGGTAGAGTGTTGGGGTCTTGTATACAGAGTATGTCTGAGATACTTGTATACGGGGCACTACCTCTCTAGTATTTGATCATCGAGTACGTCCTCAAAGTTGTATAGAAAGGTTAGTAAGTCATTTTCAGACCATTTGAATAGTATTCCTTACAAGAACAACACCATTCTAGATTCACGCTAAGAGCTTTCCTAAAGTTATTTTGAGCCATTAGTAGAGGTACAGACTATATATGAAATCAAACAGTTAGATTCTAATAAAAGTTACCCAAAGAGCGGGAAGGAAGAAAAAGCTATAAGGAGTAAGAAAGTATGTGTAGTTAGTTAACTAGCTGAAGATGAGAAAAGTAAGGAAACAATGAGGAATAGTAAAGTTCAAAGAATACTTACCCAGGAGGAAAGTAGAAAGAGAATGATATAAATAAAAGCATGAAGAGATATATAGATGATCAAAAGAAGCAAATAGAGATAGAGGTACAGAAATAGATAGATAAGAAAATGTCGAAGCATATAATAGTAAGGATCATAGACACATAATGAGATAATATGGAAGACACCAGAATTTGGAGTAGAGAAGTGAAATATAGTCATAATAATATTTTTATCAAGAGTCAATGTCATTATCACTCGTGAGTATGTCTAATTTATATCTGTGACCTTAATCACATGATCAATTCTCACTCATTGTACCACCTCGGTCATTTCGGTGTAAGTTCCGATGGCCACTTTGACATGTGTGATATCTTATGTAATATAAAATCATGCATAAGAGTGTTGGTACTCGCGAAATTATTTTTCAGACATCGAGCAAATCATTTATAGTTCCAATACGTAATTATTTTTCTGTCGCGTACCAGATAGTCTTTGGTATTTTTGGCCATAAATTAAGCTACTGATGTCCGATTTCAATGATCTATATATCGTCAAAAAGTTAATACGACTATCTACAACTATCATGTTGAACATTTTCTCAAATTCAGATCATAACCAAGTCAAAAACTCATATTTTTCTGACTGCATAGTGCAATGACGTGGATACTATTCATTTGTGCACATGTGCCTAAAATAAATTATTATTAAAATCATTAAAAATATGCCTCTTTTGTCTATAAAAATCGGATACTATTGCCTTTCTTCATATTGGGGGCATGATGTGGTTATGTGATAATGGTGATGGTATGTAATGTTGATAAGCCTCGTGTTGATTTTAAAAAAAAATGTCAGGAGAATGTAGTGTTAGGGTCGAATATGTGGATGTATATAAGTCCTGATGTGTGTGTATTTTTGGTGGCACTGTGAGTGAATATATAATGACTAGTTTAATATTAGAAGTGTTAGTGGGGAATTGAATTAGAGGACGGCTGTGTGTGCTTGTGGGCATGTGGTGATCAATGGCATTTATACCTAGTTTGGGGTAACATAATTAGAAGTGTAACTAATGCGTAAAGTTGAAGTTGGTGATGTGATTAATAATGTATTATGGTACATGATGTTGTGAGTATTAGCCTAAAGAATATTTATAGAAAGTTAAACATACGATGCTTGATGGAAGATTTATCTAGTTTAATGTTGCGAATATTAGATAAAAGCGTTAAAAGAGTTATTGTTGAGGGGAAATATCACGATGTGTGCCTGAGCCATTTATAGCTTAACTATGAATAACGTCATAAACACCTTAGGATGTTAGGAAACCTGCACTCCCCAAGGGGTGTGGCTTGGTGGTGTAGGGTCCAAGATCCCACCTTGA